>JAMPIV010005595.1:35000-129114 GCA_024509875.1 Oreohelix idahoensis | reverse complement strand
AGGGGCCAAGGGGCCAAGTGCTTTCTTTATACCGTCATACATTTGTCTAATGTTGCCTGTTTGCGCTGCGATCTGGATGCTCTCACTGAGCTGGAGCCAGTAGTCATTTGTACAGCGTCGAGCAGTTTGTTGAACTTTGCTTCTCGTAGCCCTCAGGATCTGTAGGGTTCTGGAACTCGGTGAACGTTTGTATTCATTCATAGCACTGCGCTTAGCTTCGATGAAGCATCAAACCATCATTTGACTTTGCTGTTTTCTTACCAAAGGTGGCAAGTGCAGTACTTTGAATGGTGTTCCGTAGATGCTCCCAGTTCTCTGTAATAGTATCACCATGCTGAGGGTTACTGAGCACTTTCTCGAAGGTCGCAGTGAATTGAGCGATCATGAAAGGGTCTGACATCTTGCTGGTATCAATGCGTGGTTTCCCTTCATGTCTGACACGATAGAGTTTTCTTGGTTGTGCTCTGATTTTGCAGCAAACCAAGGAGTGATCTGTATCACAGTCTGCACTATGGTACGAGCGCGTGGAGAGCACAGACCTGAGGAGTGGCCTTCTGACGAGAATCAGGTCAAGTTGGTGCCAGTGCTTGGATCGTGGGTGTCTCCATGACACCTTATGCTGGGGTTTTGTCTGAAAGTAGGTGTTGGTCACGCAGAGGTCATGGTGGACGCACAACTCTAAGAGCCGTTGTCCATTTTCATTCATCTTGCCAATACCAAACCTGCCCAGACATGAAGGCCATGAAACATTATCGTAACCCACTCTAGCGTTAAAGTCACCAAGGAGAACAAGCTGTTCTTGCCTAGGTATGCTTTTGATAATTGCTGTTAGATTCTCGTAGAACTCATCTTTAGCTTCTGAGGCAGAGTACAGAGTAGGAGCATACACACTGACAAGGGTGATGGGACCTGTGCTAGTTTGCAGGCGGAGCGTTAACAGGCGTTCTGATCCATTCTCACCTGGTTCAACCATTTTAGTTAGCGATTTTTTGACCGCAAAACCTACTCCGTGTTCTCTAGCTTTATTAAGATCTTTCCCTTGCCAATAAAATGTGTAGTCCTTCTCGCTCACCGTTCCAGAGCCCGCCAGGCGCGTTTCCTGAAGTGCAGCTATATCCACCTGAAGTCGTTTAAGCTCATCATTAATTATGGCTGTCTTCCTTACATCGTTTACATCCTGTAGGTTTTCGGATAGTCCAGTCAACA
The DNA here is from genome assembly GCA_024509875.1 of Oreohelix idahoensis. Lineage (NCBI taxonomy): Eukaryota > Metazoa > Mollusca > Gastropoda > Stylommatophora > Oreohelicidae > Oreohelix > Oreohelix idahoensis. Next base: position 127,908 of record JAMPIV010005595.1, on the reverse strand, counting down.
TAGTCCGGACGTTCCAGCATCCCAATCTGAGAGTTTGCTTATTTCTATTTTTTCGATAATTGCTTGGTGCAAAATTTTCTGTCCATAGTTCGGGTTTGACCCTAATCCCCGTGCACCCAATGGGGAAAGCAGACAGTGGCGGGACAACACCTTATTGACTAGGGGCTGCCCAGCTTGAAGCGGGCGGTAGCTGTCCAGTGAGATCCTGGAACCTCTCCCACTGTCGGAAGTAGCCCCTGGCGCCATGCCCTACGCCAATTGTGCAAAATGCTTATAACCGGTAACTGCTACTTCCCGTGTTTTGCCGACACCTATAGGGTGAAGCTGGAGTGTCCTCTCCAGGGCGCGAGCTTGGGCACAGTTATATGGAGATCAAGCTGTTGCCCATGCAGCATGTTCCCCCTCTCCACACAGCCGGTAGATCCAAAGGAACGGCAGTAGCCGATACAGTTTGGTACCAGCCATGTCGCAGGAGTTGCCAGAATAATGTCGAATCGACATTAGACTGCCTTAGGGACTCCGACTCCGGATTTATCCTCAGGGTTTACTCCCGAAGCCAATTCCATAAATGGATATTCCAGCAAGGCAGCGGTGGTTTGAATTCAGAGTTCCTTCTCTTAGATAAGCTACCAACCAAGGATCACGAGCCCTATCTGCCCGAAGCTGCTGGTTTTAAGGCGCCAGTCGCTCGCCTTTGCCCCTTCTCCCGTCAGTGGAAACAGTTCCGCCGGGCTCAAATTGAGCCACACATGAAGGCCGGGAGCTGGACTTGGTTGTCAGAGGCTGTTTGAGGCGCGCTAAATATTTTATCTCTGAAGCTTATCCTCACTACAACTCCCGATGCGCAACCTTTGCCGATTGACAAACACCTTAAGTGGTCGCTAAATTCCATACAGTAGGCCTAATAGTAAAGTTACTTTGGATGTATTGTTAGAGAGCGAAGTTAAAGTTTGATAAACTTTTCTTCTAAACCCCCGGCCGCGCTCTCCCCCCCCCTCCCCCCAACCCCCCCCAACCCCACCCCCCAATAAAAAAAAGGGGTTAGGGGATATAGTTTTTGAGTGATTCCTCGTCTGAAATAATGCGGACTGAACTAATCAAGGATTTGATATTTTCTTTTCGAGTCTCCAGCCATTGTCTCGTTAATTCCAAAAATAGATGATTTCAGTTTTGAAAGATGAATTAGCCAATACACCGTTTTGTTTTGAGCGAAAGTTACGTTGTGTCGTAATTTACAGCCGTGCTGCGAGTACTGTTTCTTTCGGCCCAGCACTTTTTTCTTTCAGCAAGCGGTTTTATTCAGGGTTGCTTTCCTTAGCCTTTAGCTGTTCCCAGTCAACCTGCAAGGCAGCAGGTGGTTTGAAATCAGAATTTTCCTTCTCCTAGATGATTTGTCATCCACGGCTTACAGGCTTCATCTATCCGGAGCTTTCTAGTTTCAGGGAGCCAGAGGTTTGACCCTCGCCCCTTTTCCTATTATTAGAAAAAGGTTAGCTACGAGAAGGCCATTAGCTGGACTTTTGCTTTCAGAGGTTATGTATTGTGCATGCCTTAGGAGTATTTAAACGGAAATTGGGAGCTCATTCTCGACTCCATTGCCGGCTATGACATAATTTGGGACCCTTCAAGTCAAGTGAGTTCCGTGATGCGGATAAGATAGCCATTTTGCGCGATAAATACGACTATTGTTAAAATAATTCACTATTTAGTTAAAATAAGTTAAATATGTACGCAAAAGTTAACTGGTTATTTAATCCATTAATCGTTAAGAACTATCGATCCATTAAACTTTTGTGCTAAATTAAACTGCTGAATGTATTTATTTATTTTTTAATTTTAAAATAAAAGTTTACTTCGTTTTGGTGTGGCCCTCTCCGTTCAACCATGACTCATGGTATGTCGGTTATATTAGAGCGCATGTCTAAATATATACGACCTTGAGATCTTGGTCACTGGGGGGAAGGGGGGGTGTGCGGTATTTGGTGGTTTCTCAAAATGTTCGATAAATTCATAATCGCAAAAAAATGAAAAACATGTGAGTGATCTTTTGCAACCCTGCATGTCCTTCATCGCAAGCAACAGGCACACCGTTTATTTATGAACAGAAATATAAGTCTTGCTACAAGCTGGTTAGGAACATAGACTGTGGCTTTTAAATAAAAGCTCGAAAGTATAAATATTATACACTAGGTGGGTATTTTCAGTTTTTATAGCTTTTATAATTTGGTAGGTAGTCATCTTCTTCTTCTTTGTAGTAAAATCTGTGAGAACAAACGCTAAATTCCAGGAAATTGTACTCCCAATGCAAATATATAGAACCAGCCCGTGTGTGTCTGACTGGCTTCTTCCCATACGCCAGCAGCACGCTCAAATTGTATACCGAAGTAATGCCTAAACGATTTTCCGCAGTCTAACATTATACGCTTTGCTAGCGTTGGCTGAGACTAAATATTTTCTTGTAGAACGAAACTGCAGCAAGAATTAACACAAATACTACCTATACCTTGCAAGACCCCCTTTTTCTCGACACGCGTTCTGGACATATATTCACACGGTTGGACTTGACAGACGATATACACACACACGCAAGTTGTTAAAATTTTGTGACGTAGCGTAGTGTTCGTTCTACATATGGTAGTTTGAAAATAAAAGGAAAAATGCAATTAACGTGAGATGTTTTTTTGAATGTGTAATACTAAATAGGGTGTGAGACGGAGTGACCTTAGTTCGTGTTTACCAATTTAAATTGAATAGGAGAGGAAATGTTTTATTTGAAGCATTGTAGGAAATAAAACGATACAGTACTAGGCATTAGAAAGACATACAAGAATAAATATGTACTGACTGTGTAATAGATAACAGCAGGATTAATAAGTATGTATTAGTATTTAAAACTATTAAGAAATAAAGAAGTTGGACTGAAGACAGATAGACAGATGGACTTGAAAATCTTTCTCAGTTTCGCCCGTAGGTGGGGGTTAAAGGGGAAGGAGTCCTTATTTTGAATATTTAAGGTCAGTTTTATTTGAAAAGGAACGCTATTCACTAAGCAGTCTCTGATTGGCTGTAGTATAATAGACAAACGGTTGTATAAAACCAATTAGTATTGAGTATAGGGGGCCACTAGATGAAAAATTTCTTACACTAAAGACGTTGTTGTTATAGAAAAGGCAAGAGTACTGTCTTGGTTGCTAATTCTGCACAAGCAGCGAATCTGGATTTGTTACCATATATCGCAATATTCAACTAATTGGTGTTTAAAATTTCTTTGATTGTGGTAAGAATGAAAACCTTTATATTAACATTTATATTGTCATTTTTATCATGTATGCATTATCGACTCTATATGAAACTAAAAGGGGAAACATTTATCTGGAGGGAAGCCAACATCAAACTCTGTGTTGTTTCACAGCGTTGTTAGGAAATGTATTAACCTGGTGTAGAAAAGCCAGGCAGGCTTTCTGCCATATGGGGAGAAAAGAAAATTAAATATTTATGATGAAAAAAAAAAGTTGTGTTATGACATAAGACCAGGAAGATCACTGGCCGTCTTCTTCAGCAAGTCACCGTGATTGTACATGACTTGATAGTATTAATGTAAAATGTTTCCTTTATCAAGGAAAATGTCAAACGGTGGTTTGAAAGTTATTTATCCAGAAGGGGGTACCAACCAAATTGAGAACGTTAACTAATTGTTTAGTTACCATACTGATGTCTGATGATATTGCCATGTTAGAATAATGAAAGAGAGAGATTATTAGATGCTGAGTGGGACACATTTGTATTGTTCCAGAGTTTCATCTACGAGTGAAAGTGAGCCCAGGTGATCTAACACCTGTCCTTAAGTTCTGCAGTGAGGCCTAACTACTGAGTGCCTACACAGTGATTTACCTATAGAAGCAGAATCGTGTCTTGGCAGTGGATGCTGGCGTTTTATACATACTTCAACCAGCCTGGTTCCAGAGACCTCAGATAAGACTTGTCTGGGAAATTGATATCACAAACAATCCACTCTCTCAGATTTTCACAAAAGATAGTGTATCAGACAGTGAGGAACAAAAACGTTCAATAAACTTGTACCCTTTTCTAGGAGCAAGAAATACTTGACATTCTCCCAGCTTGAGGCATATAAATAAATGTGGGATAACACAGACTCAATGACAGTTGTAAAATAATTGGTTGTAAATAATTTCATGATCATGTTGAGTTGATTATTCCTGTGTCAGAAGAATAACTAGATACATGAAAATAAATTGTAAAAAAATAAGTTACATGCAAAACTTTACCCAGTGACTTGTTTAATCATTGTTTATTGGTAATAGGTGTAGTTGTTGTCCTGTTCATACACTTCATCACATTGCATATACCCTAGACACTTGCTAGACAACATACACACACCAATACACTTCAGTAGGGGAAGATATATAATCGGGTGAGGTCGTGGTGGAAGCAGACAGGTATCCTGTAAACTTATTTGAATTTAATAAACCTCAGGGACTTGCATAGCTGACCTCACACCAGATACCATTAAATTAATATTTAAACCAATAATAACAACCAATTCACCACATTCTTCTTCGTTCACCATCACATGTCAACTTGAATAAGTTCAAAGAAAGCAGTGGTCAACCTAAGGCTGTTGATATCTCCGTAGATTTTCTCCAGGAATGGTACTGGTGATGGCCATATGCGTTTTCTCTGTTCCTGATATGTTGGGCACCTTTGAAGCAGATGTTCGGCAGTTATTTTATCGGTGCCACAGTTACACTCATCAGTAGTTCCTATCTTTAATTTGTTGTGGTAGGGAAGTGAAGTGTTAGAGACGTCACGATACTAGGTCTCAGATTTATGAGGTGGAGTGACCAGTTCTCTTCCTTACTGCCTTTGCCTTCCCTAATTCAAGAACGGAGGCAGGTACACATTTACAGCTCGGTAAACAGAGCTTGGATTGGAACGTGACGCTATCTAGTTTCAAACCCGGTAACTGTCTAAAAGAGCGAGCGCTGTGCCCACTCTGCCACTTCACGGTAAGATTTGTAAATAATACTGATGCTTAGAGATCTTATACTCGGTCTCAGCTTTATCAGGTGGCGTGGTCAGTTTCCTTCCACGCTGCTTTTGCCTTCCATAACTTAGCGATGGATAGACTGGAGCGTGACGAGACCTTTTCAGACCTTTACCTTAAGAAGCAAGAGCTCTAACCACTGTAACGCTTCACCACTATTCAAATAATGTTACCAGTTGTTATCGATTGGCAGTACTAAGAAATTTCAACAAAGATCTGACAAAAATTCTAAGAGAAGGGAGATTTTCAACAACGTTAGAATGTAAAGAGTAACCTACAGACTCTTCCAGTCTGATAGATAAAGTAGCAAGTGAATAAAATATTGGAAAATACAATTTTTAAAATGTAGAAATAAAAAATTAGATTATTCAGAGTCCTTCTTTCATATGATTTTTTTAATTTTTACATTAGGTGCATTTTAAGAGATTTTAAAAAAGATTATAAACACTACCAAAAAAAAACAAAGATAATGTCCACAGACAAAACAAGATACCAACCAAAAATTACCATCAATGATGAGGAAATTGAAAATGTCACAAATTTTGAATATCTTGGCTCCATAATTAACAACAATGGAGACTGCTCAAAAGAGGTCAGAAGGAGACTGGCTATAGCAATGCAGAGGTTAAATAAAATGAAGAACCTATGGCATAACACCAGCAAATTAATAAAAGTAAAACTTCTCAGAACGTGCATCTTTCCGGTAGCAACGCATGGATGTGAATCATGGACCATTACTCAAACATTAAAGAAAAAAAATCGAATCTTTCGAAGCAAAGTGTTACAGAAAAATTCTCAGAATATCTTGGACCAAGAAGAAGAAAAAATATAGACATCCTACACGACCTGAACATCGAGAAAAACTGGCTCATAAACAATATCATGTTCTGGAAACTGAAATATTTTGGCCACATTAAACGTCATAGTGGCTTAGAGAGAGCAGTGATGGAGGGTATGGTACCTGGAAAGCGAGGCAGGGGCCGACCAAGACGACGGTTGACACAGGACATTGAAGACACCTTGAACATGACAATGGAGGAGGCAGGAGGGCTGGCTAGAGATCGAGAGTTTTTCAGGCGGGCTGTGATGACAGCGACGTTCTGCAAAGGACATGCTACATGATGATGATGATTATAAACACACAATGTACATTACGTACGACATTTGCCCAGAGTCGAAGGACTGAAATGTAAGAGTAAAACATTACATGATTCCGCATATACATAATATTCGAATGCCGTGTGTTATTATAATGACATGAAGTACATGCATTACATTTATGTGATTAATTTAAGTTTCTAAAAGAACTGTATCAATGATTTTGATGATTGTCCTTCTGGAGAGTTTATAATTTTACTGTTGATTTATATAGTGATTTTGATGATCGTCATTCTGGAGAGTTTATGATTTTACTGATGATTTGTATAGTGATTTTGATGATCGTCGTTCAGAAAAGTTTATGATTTTACTGTTGATTTATATAGTGATTTTGATGATCGTCGTTCTGGAAAGTTTATGATTTTACTGTTGATTTATATAATGATTTTGAGTGCTGGTGGTGTTTGTGCTTTTACTGATAATCAATATAGCTATGTTGCTGCTGGTGATGATGGCTGTACCAGAGACGTCAGTTGATTTCAATGATGTTGGTGGTGATTATCATATTGCTGTTTGGTTCTGGCATTGATTGTGATAATAAAATCAGTGCTGCTAAAATAGTCATACCACAGTAACAACCCTCTAACTCTCGGTCTCTCTGTTACTGATTTTTTTTTAAACCACCAGGATGTATGTTGAAGAAGTAGAGGCCAGGTCAGACACTTTCAGCCCGCGATTTGGAGTAAGTTTTAAAATGCTGTGCTCAACAAAACCAGACGCAACTAATATTTTAAAGCTACTCTTATATAGCAGACATGTACTTAACATCAACGTATATTATTAGATGCACTTCCAATGACTTGTTTTAAATAATTGTCAGTAGTTTTCCTTTTGTTTTTTTTTTGTTTTCAAGCTCAGTAGTATTAGTTCTAACCATAGAACATTCAGAATTAGTTTGCTTTCTAACCATAAAGTTAGTTGCTTATCCTTTACAGGACGTGGCAATCAACCCCAGCTTTTATTGGCTGTTTGTGATTTTTCTAGGCAATTTTTTTCATTCAGTAGTTTGCCATTGCTTTCTGAATGGTACGGCGCTTATACCATTGTTAAAAATCCACACAAAGCGATCTGCTACCAAACCGCCTGCAGCAGGTTTCGAACTTGGTATATCTATTAGGCCACAGACGCCACAGCTTGATGTAAATGAGTTTTGCACATAAAATTGGCTGCGGGTGTGGTTTTTTTTCCAAAATGTTAGTCAGCAGTTGTTTGGTGCTAACTTTGGAAAATTATGGACTGTCTCAGAAGTTGCCATACCACGAAATCATGTTGCTTCTATTTATTTGTTTTAAAAATTGATATATTAGAAAATAAACTTTATTGAATAAAATTTAAAAAAAATGTCGATTCAGATTTATTTCTGATGCTCACATCAAACTTGCACAAATACTCAAACATTAATAACATCGGTGTGTGCACCATTGTTCTTTGCACGCAGGATGATACCTCACCGGGTCTGATCATTCATTTTTTTTTAAATTAACATCTGGGGTATGATCATTGGAATGCAGTGCCAACGGCTTCCTTAAGTTGGTCTGTTGTTTCATATCTGTGTTGGCTGACGTTCGGCTTAACAGAGTGAGTTATCTCAGGTTGTAAGATTTGGGCCTTGTGGTATAGTGAGTTCACAGCCGATAGGATAGTCTGGCGCTCTCTCTTCCAAACCTCTACACCTCACGGTAGAAGGGGAACGACTAAGTAAGTAAGTAAGGTATAGTGAGTTTAGTGACACCATGTAACTTCCGACTTGTCAAAACGTGTCACGGATGCAAGCTGTCAGTAGGTTGTATAAACTCACTTGTGAAACGTGGATTAGTGTTTAATAATGAAGAACGTGACACTATATCCAAGAGGGAGCGTTCTAGGTCACACAGCTTTGAAAGCATTAAAATACTAAATTATACAAGAACTCTTCTTGTCTCTCTAGGTTCTGTATTACATTATGTATATTTCAACCAATTATGTATTAGAAATAGGAAAAAGTAAACTTTGTTATTTCTTAGTCCATTACAGTTATTACGCAGCTTTTTTATGATGTGATGTTGAGAAACATTGTCCATATGTATCGAAAATATCTATACTTAACCCAGGTCGCTGTTGCTTCGTTAGGAAATCTCACATCCTGCATTACGTCTGCGTCGAATTAATTTGCTGAGGAGACTTAGCACCTATTGGTTTTTTTCGGAGTGAATGATGTCAATTCCGATCAACAATAACGAATTAATGTTGGGACCTTGGGTCACATTAGTATCAGTCAACTTTCTCAGTTGCTGCTTAATACATATATGAGTTACTTCTTTAGGACGATTAATGTAGCCGTTGATCATAGTTCCCTTTCTTCTAATAAAGAAGCATCTTTTTCTTTGTCTTGGGAACTTGTCAGAGAACTACTCCTGACGTCAATAGCGATGCTAAGTTGAGCCACTTTTGTACACGTTTAGAATAATGCTATATGATGTGCATAGTACGTGTGCAACATATTTTAATGTGCAACGTACTATGCCCATAATACTAATTATCAAGTCAAACATCCTTGAAGAAATAATTTTAAAATACCTGCAGCTTCTCTGGAAAATACGGAAAAGGCCCGCATTGCACAGTGAAAGCTAAATTGAACATCCGTTAAAAGGCAGGCAGGCCTTTCAATTTTTTCATGGTGCATTGACCATTGAGCTGATGGCACAGGACAGGAAGACGTGGCATAAGTTTGTTAAAGGCCGATGCTCTTTAGGGAGTTAAAACGTACAAGAAGATGATTGGCCATAAGTCAGGGTCATTTTGACTACAAAGATCCAATGAAGCTGAAGCGGAATGAAAAGGAATGCAGTGACTACAGGAGAATGTTTTGTCGTCATCAGAACATTCGGCAGAAGGAACACAACATAATTTCCACTTATGTTTTAGCTGGGTACCTGCTCGTTTAAATATACATAATTTTAACAGCGACCTTTCACCTTTCCAATAACTTGTCCGTGTGTTAACTATTTACGATAAATACGAGGCCATTATATTTAATGACAAGTCAAGAATGCATAACATACTAACATTAATCTGGCATCTTTGATAATTTATAGTATTGAATGAAATAATACAAGTCAGAAAAACCACAGATGGCCAAATTAATTATGAAAATATAAATCTAAAGAAGAAAATAAAAAATGAGATTTTCCTCTTTTTATTTAGTTGAACGTAAACACCATGTCTGTCGGGCGCATAATATAAAATGAATATAAATTACCTAGTATTTTGACTATACTGTATATATATATATATATATATATATTATATATATATATATATATATATATATATATATATATATATATATATATATATATATATATATATATATACGAGGGACGGTCAAAAAGTAATGCCTCCTATTTTTTATGTATGTAAATACTGCATCGGTGTGCAATTTGTACATTTAGCAGGATTCCTCAAACACTCTTCTGCACTGTATAGCATTACCAACCTGTTTCAGTAACAGGTGGCACCACTGTAACAGTTTAAAAATGGCTGCCAAAGACGTACGGTTAAAACAACGTTATGTCATAGAATTCCTCAATGCTGAAGGCGAGACCCCAATTCGCATCCACGAACGTTTGAAGAATGTTTATGGAGATTCAACAGTGGATGTTAGCACTGTCCGACGTTGGGTACAACTGGCCGTCCGTCTACCGCAGTGACTCCACACAACATTCATCGAGTTGATGGCATCATTCGTGGTGACCGTCGGGTAACACTGGATGAACTTTCTTCCATGTTGTCCATTAGTAAAGGCAGTGTCCAGAACATCATTAAAGACCTGGGTTATTCAAAGGTTTGTGCACGGTGGGTACCCAGAATGTTGACAGACAGACATAAAGAAACAAAGGTAAACCATAGCCATCAACCTCCTGCACCGTTACGAAACTGAAGGAGAAGAGATTTTATCGAAAATTGTGACAGGTGATGAGACTTGGGTTCATTTTTTTTTTAACCTGAATCCAAGAGGCAGTCAATGGAATGGCATCACACAACATCGCCGACAAGAAAGAAGTTCAAAAGTTCACCATCTGTAGGGAAAGTTATGGCCTCCGTGTTTTGGGATGAGAAGGGTGTGATTCTTCTCGACTTCTTGGAACAGGGAAACACGGTGAATGCAGACCGTTACATTGAAACTTTGAAGAAGCTTAGAGGTCGTCTTCGGCGACTTTACCCATTAAAAGATCAGAGAACTGCACTACTGTTTCACGATAATGCAATACCACACACTGCTAAACGCACTATTGATGCGATTGCAGAATTTGGCTGGACATCATTACCACATCCCCCTTACAGTCCCGATCTTGCATCTTCTGACTTCCATCTGTTTGGACCACTGAAAGAAGATCTTCGCGGACATCACTTTGAGACACCGAGACCCTCAAACGCGCCATACGCCAGTGGTTTAGGAAAAAGGACACAAATTTGTACCGTGCGGGGATACATGCCCTTGTGAGAAGATGGACAAAAACTGTAACAAATAACGGAGACTACATTGAGAAATAAATTTTTCAAGTTCAGACTTGGGGCTACATTTCAGTGTGAATTTTATCTGTTTTTTTGTGCCTATTGAATGAAATTAAAAATTACGAGGCATTAATTTTTGACCGTCCCTCGTATATGTATAGACCTATATAGGCAATTTCCTATTACTCGTGATTTTTTGCTCCGCACAGAATATGTTTAGTTATAAGTTGTTTCGTAGCATTTACAGTTAGGATTGGGGTTGGGGTTAGGGTTAACCTTAACCATAACCCCAACCCTAACCCCAATCCTCGTACGAAACAAGACAGCTACAGATATTCTTGCGGAGCAAAAAAGCACGAGTAATAGGAAAATACCCCTCTCTCTCTCTCTCTCTCTCTCTCTCTCTCTCTCTCTCTCTCTCTCTCTCTCTCTCTCTCTCTCTCTCTCTCTCTCTCTCCTCTCTCTCTCTCTCTCTCTCTCTCTCTCCTCCCTCTCTCCTCTCTCTCTCTCTCTCTCTCTATCTATATATCTATATATATATATATATATATATATATATATATATATATATATATATATATATATATATATATATATATATATATATATATATATTCTCCACTATCATATCTTTGAAGTATAATTATTACGTATTACCCCTTAAGTGTAGTTTCTTTTTATGTAATTACTCCCCATAACAAATTTTCCTCTCCCCTTTCTTAATTCGCTACCCAAGTGAAGTTAGTAATTGTACTTTAAAAGTCTATTACTGTGTATCTACACTTGTGACAAATATTTGGACTTAGTTTTTAATTTAACTCATTTATTATTAAAATGTTTCTGATTAATCTTGAACATTAATGTCATTATTATCATGATGTTAAAAACAAGCACACCACACAGATTCTTAATTTATCAACTTTATCGTTTTATGATTTTAATCTTACTGCCAGTTCATACCTTTTATCGCCACTCTTGTGTGAAATACTAAGATTTTACTTGTCTAGTTTACATTTCTGATTTCTGTAGCTGTCTACCCGATAATTACAGCCCCACAATACTGCCTGTTTGTTTATAGGCTCTTCCCCCCCCCCCCCCCCCCCCCCCTCGGAAATAAATAGGCCTATGTAGACCAAAACACATTTAGTTTAGTTTCCTGTCATTGTGTCTATTTATTTATTCATCTGATTTCCTGTTTGCCTGTAGCCCACTACAGATTAAGTAACAGTGCTTGGCGAATTACTGATTTTTTTATTATGTAAATATTTTATATACTTGTGCATCATTACATGTTGTAGTTTAGTAAGTAACCTTTGATATCTGAAGATGAGCATCGATAACCCCTCCTCCTAAAATTACTAATTTCTACAGTCAGAGATGATTATTATTACGATTATTATGATTGATTGTTATTATTTGTTGTATGCCAAAGTAAGTTTTTTTTTTTTTTTTTAAAGTCTGATCTTTTCCTTCAGAATCATCACCTTCTTTTTGTCATCTTCATTTACTCCAATTTATGGAGTCATTTTTTACAAACCTTTATTTATATTATTATCATTGACATCCAAGCTGTATCTCTTCTTATTCATCGTCTGATCTTTTTGTTTTCTTTCATAGTTATTCTCTTAACTCATTCTTCAGGTTTTTATTTTCTATTTTCTTTTATCACTCTCCTTTCACTTTTCAGCTCCCCAAGGAGCATAGGCCTTCAACAAACGTATGCCGTCGTCTTGTCCTGTGCCATCCGCTCAAATTCTGCCCATTTCTTCTTCATCCCCTTCATGTCTGTCTCCAGTTCTCTTCTCCATGTGTTCTTTGGTCTTTCTCTACCTCACTTTTTCATTACCCTTTCAAAAATGTGTCCCCCTTCATCACTATCATGTTCCCTGTCTCGTGTTTGTGCCACTTGTTTTCTTCTTATCGTTTTTTTTTTGGCCTTCCTATTCCCTGCCTGAAACATTCACTGATCTAATTAAATCCAGCCAAAATAGTGCTTGCCCTGTCAAGTTCCCAGGGGTCTCTGAAGTTAGTTGCTTATCCTTTACAGGACGTGGCAATCTACCCCAGCTTTTATTGGCTGTTTGTGATTTTTCTATGCAATTTTTTTTTCATTCAGTAGTTTGCCATTGCTTTCTGAACGGTACGGCGCTTATACCATTGTTAAAAATCCACACAAAGCGATCTGCTACCAAACCGCCTGCAGCAGGTTTCGAACCTGGTATATCTGGATTATGAAACTGCGTTCATATCCATTAGGCCACAGAAGAGAAAGAGAAATAATAGGACTACTGCACATCCCCACCCCCCGCCCCAAGGCATGTCGTATAACTAAAGTGAGGTTGTGTATGGGGCTGGCAACTGTATCATGTTAAACACATTGCCACAGAAAACAAACCACCACTACAAGAGCATGTGACTGCTTGATGCAGGCTTACAACGAGGGGACCAGCAATAGTGGCGGCTGCATACTCCATCAGGAGCACAAAGGAAGAAAGTAAAAGAAGAAAAAAATAATGCTTTCACTGGTGTTTTGCAAGTCACTGTCAAATTATCTTCACAAGATGCCAGTCAGAAACACATCTCAGTTTTCACACACTAGGTATGTAGTTTATAGTTTATAATAATTTATTTACCATTTTATGTGCCATTTTTTGAAGTGTAAAATTTTATATTTCATTTCTGTTTCCATTCTGCAGACCCCCATCGGGTAATACACTGCTTGATGACACATGGATGAAAGGAGGCAACAAGCATCGCAAACACTAAACTCATTATTATTATTATTATCATTATTTAGTCATACTTTACTTTTATGTATTTTTTTTATTAAAGTTAGTTTGACATTTACTCTAGTAGCTCTTTAATTTTTCTACTTTAGTTGTATATCAATTTATTTGTTTACTTTATTTTCAACCAGTTTTGTTTTATGCTTTTGTTGTGGTACAAGTTAATGCTAACATTTACATTGCAATATTGCAGTGGTTCCCAACATTCTTGGCCTCACTTCCAATTCTGTGAAATTGTTGGAATCCTTGCCCTCCGACCCCTTGTGATATTTAAGATTGTCTAACACTCCCCTCCTCCTCTTCCCTAATGTTTTCTCTAAATTTTCTTCAACAGAAATTCAACATTAAATTAAGATTATTACCATATAGAAAATAAAATAATTATGCTGGTCACAGTTGTTGATTAGTACTTAATACTGCTAAGACTTGTGCAAATTAATTGCAGGTAAAGACAAAAACAGATCAGTACTTTTATCACAGTGTAAAATAAGAAATGCAACAGTAATTTTATAACTTACATGCAAACCAAGGTTGGTTGTTAATGTTAAGTTTGATGTTGTGGTTTTTCAGAGTTGAGAAATTGTCAGTGTCTCTTGAGACGGAAGTGCTCCACATTGATCACTTCCAGCTTTAAGTGTGTACTTATATTTAATTTCTATTTTGCTCATCAAGAACTTGTTTCTCACATTATGTGGAAGAAAGCAAGAATATGATAGGCGATTCTGCTGATCGCTTGGTGCTTCTATGTTCACTCAGTCACAGTGAAGCCACTAGATGACATTGTCTATATCACAAACAATTGAAAGTTGTTTTCAAAGGAATACAGATTTTGAATATTATTCTAGTATAAGTAAATAAATTAAGGGGCTGCTGTAAAACTGGTAAGGAATATAAGTATATAAACCAATAAACGATATTGAATCAGTTCTACAAATAATGGTTCACGTGAAACAAGGGACGTTTCGAATAATATATCAAGGTAAAGACAAGTTTAATATATAGGCAAATTTAATATATCAAGTATTATTCTTTCTTGTAGCCTCACACCTGGATGGGAATGGGATATGCTTTACAGTTTGGGAACCACTGAATTGTTGCATGATTGTGACAATAATCAAACTCTGCCATCCAGTGCTGAAAAGTACAATCTACTGGTCTTATTAGTTTACTTTTGTTTTGTTTTATGAATGATAATGTGTGTCCTGAAACATACACGCACACACACACCACAGAGTTATATTTGTTTTTTTTATAGACTGATTCAGGAGCCACATAACTAATGAATGAATTGCCATTGTGTATATTTGTACTGATTTCTGTGTGTGTTTGTGTGTGCTCAAAAGAAACAGATTGTGCCAAAGAGACGTATATAATATGTACATATGTTTTTGATGACCTAGAATGTGGGATGAAAAAGAACCACGATTCTGCACTGTATTAATCGTCAAAGTTCAAAAATTGACTGAGATGGACATTTAGAGAAACTACACCATTTAGCAAAGATGATAAAAGTTCTGGAGCAAACCCTCAACATTTGCCATTGTAGCCTCGTTGAAAGATTAAGTGAAACACTGATTCAGAAAAGCTTAAATTAGAACTGAATGAAGATTACTGATAGACTCCAGAAATGAGACGGCACAATTACACGCAATGATAGGTGAAGACAGGATTGGACTTCAAAGAAGAGGACACAGTTTGGCTGCAGAGAGGAAGATACAAGTATAAATGTCTTTAAGGCGGTGTTATGTCCAAGATGATTTTCATATATATTTTCATCTCCATCTGATATAGATCTCTTCTTGGTTTTTTTTTTTTTTTCCTCCAAATTACTTAGCCAATAAGTGATACTCCTACTTTTAGCCAATAAGTGATACTCCTACAATGATGCAAATTTTGAAATTCGACAAGGGAGAAATAACTCCAGCATTTTGTCCCATGAAAGGGATTACCCTTCTGCATTTTAAATTTTTCCATATGATAATATGAAGAATTTAAATTTTTGAAATGTAGTCTCTTTAGCTTTACCTCTTTTAAAAAATGTAGAGTGCTCATGTTATCAGACTTTCACAGTTCAGAAATTTCTTTTCATCTTTAGTGTTATTTTTACAACATAGTTACCATTTAGTGGCATAATGTGAGATTCTGAAGAATTATTGGAATGGGAAATGTTGAAAAAAAAAAACAAGAACAACAATAACATCCATCTATAATGGAAGGCAGAGTTGAAAGCAAATGGGCAAGAGGAAGACAGTGTTAGATGTGGAAAGACAGCATCACAAGTCCAGTAAAAAAGCCAATCAGAGTGTGCCATCAAGACATGAGACAGGAAAGAGCCAATCAGAGTGTGCCATCAAGACATGAGACAGGAAAGAGCCAATCAGAGTGTGCCATCAAAACATGAGACAGGAAAGAGCCTATCAGAGTGTGCCATCAAGACATCAGACAGGAAAGAGCCAATCAGAGTGTGCCATCAAGACATGAGACAGGAAAGAGCCTATCAGAGTGTGCCATCAAGACATGAGACGGAGATGCAGGGCAGTCCACCTTCGATGTGAAAATGGTAGTTGATCTGATCTGATATGTAATGCACTGCCTCTAAAGTGTTTTCTTCTACTTTTGTTTTCGAACAGCAGAACTACTTTAGAAGGTCATATGGTGTTTATACCATACATACATACTGTGCATATATGTTAAAGAGATGGACGTCACACAATAATAAGATAGTAAAGGAGGGGAGGACTAGGCATGAGTCTGTTGAAGGCTTTTGCACCTTGGGATGCTGAAGGGTAGTGACAATGATGTATGGCTTGTGATGGCTTTTGTCAATCGAGTTATAAATGTATGTAGGGACGTATGTGTTACTTGTGTGTGGTTTATTGATATATTTTGTCTTTATATATATATATATATATATATATATATATATATATATATATATATTCCCCCTTTATTCCCTTATTGAACATCTATTACGTCCAATGATCACATAAATTTGCAAACAGTTTGGGCATTTACTCTTAGAGTATATTTAAATGTTAAACAAAGCAAGCCATATTAATAGTAAGGAAACAATTCCTGAAATAAGATAAATCAAAAAAGTTATAAATTAATTATATCTTATAAGAGGCTGTTCACAAGTTAAGTATAACGCAAAGGATGGGGGGGTGCCAGAGATGTAACGCTTTGGTGTTGGGGGTTCTGAAATGTTGTGGGTTTTTGGTACGCACACGTTACTAGAACTGAATGAAGATTACTGATAGACTTCAGAAATGAAGTGGCGCTTAAAATGTCAAAAATTGCATTACGTAGTTTGTTAATTTGTGAACGGCCCCTAATGACACCAAATAATTTACAGAATTTAATTTATTATGATTATAATTAGTTCTTGAAATATATATTACCTGCTGCTGTGATTGCCAAGTCGTGTTTTGAGTCAGTTATACAATTTTATTATATTTGAAATAATAAAAAAAAGAAAAGTGTGTGTTGATAAGTTATGTCTGTATTCATGACTGAGAAGGCAGAATGATGTTGTAGGTAATGGTAGTGCAGATAATGATAATGAGATGGTACTACTCTCGTGCCCCATGTAGTTCCCGGGGGTCTCTGACGAGGCAAAGAAATAATAGGACTACTGCACCATTAGGCATGTCGTACATTGCGACTAACATGAGGTTGTGCATGTGGCTGGCAACCTCATCATGTTATAGTAACTGCCACAGAAACCACCATTGAAGGAGCATGTGAATGCTTGGTGTAAGCTTCCTTTAACGTGGTGGCTGCATGCGCCTTAAGGGGGGCACAGAAAAATAATGATTATGGTTACTACTCGCGCATTTTCCCACAGGGGGAGAGAAGAGTGCAGAGTCCAAAATAAAAAGGAAGTTTTCTCTCTCACTCTGTCTCACTTACTTTTTGCCTCACTTTTTTTTTAAATAATTTTTTTTACTTTCTATTTGTGTCACTTCACCCGTGTGTTACCGGGGCCGGAAAGGGGAGCAAAGAATAGTAACACTGTTCCCTGCCAAGCATGTCGTAGAAAGCGACTAAGGAGGGTTGGGCATGCGGCCGGTTACCCCATCCTGTAAAAAATTTAAACCACAAAAACTTCAACAAACATGGACAAGTCAAATAAAGAAAATAAAACACAGCCATCCAAGACAGGGGAAAGTCCTCTCGCAGGGAGGCGTATGACGCAACACAGAGAAAGCCGAAAGGAGTCTGTGTTGCTGACTAACCTTCTTTCTTCTAGGAGAACTTCCAGATTTGGCACCTGGAATGTTCAGACATTAAACGAACAATGGAAAGTGGCACAAGTAGCAGCAGAGATGAGGGAATATAAAATCGAGGTTCTGGAACTGTGTGAAACAAAGTGGAAGGGGGTAGACAGGAAGAAACTCATCACAGGTGAATTGGTGCTGTCCTCAGGACATGAAGACGAAAGTTCACACCACAGTGAAGGGTTAGCTCTTATGTTATCTAAAGAAGCACAGAAAGCACTCATTGAATGGGAAGCCGGTGGCTCCAGAATAATAGCTTCTTTTAAAACAGCTAAAAAGAAAATAAATGTAAATGTCATCCAATGTTATGCACCAACTAAAGACAAAGAAGAGTCTGTGAAAGAAGCATTTTATACTAGACTACAGGAAATTATGGAAAAAGTAAAAAGAAGATAGATCACAATTTTGATGGGTGACTTGAATGCAAAGATAGGTACAGTCAACACCGGCTTTGAAGAAGTCATGGGAAAACAGGGGCTAGGAATAATGAATGAAAATGGGGAACTATTCTCAAACTTCTGTGCTTCAAATCAACTGGCTATAGGAGGAAGCATGTTTCCACATAAGAGAATACACAAGGCAACATGGATATCACCAGACTATAGAACAGAAAATCAGATTGATCATATATGCATAAACAAGAAGATTAGATCATCATTGCAGGATGTAAAGGTATATAGAGGAGCAGATGTGGCATCAGATCACCACCTTCTGATAGCCAAAGTAAAAATGAAACTCAAGAGATATGCAGCAGTGCAAAATTATAGACAACAATTTAATGTAGGACATCTAAGAAATCAAGAAACAAGAGACAAATTTGCGGTTACAATATCCAACAATTTCAGGTGCTTCAACAGCTGAAAGAGGCAGAGAATACAGAAGACTATTGGCAGCAAATCAAAACGGTATGGAATGAGACATGTGAAGAAATACTGGGGAAAAGGGAACGACAACAAAAAGCATGGATAACAACAGAAACCATCAATAAGATAAAAGACAGGAAAAACAAGAAAGCAGATTTAAACAAAAGCAAAACCAGAAGTTCCAAAGCCAAGGCTCAAGAAGTGTACACAGAAGCAAACAAAGAAGTAAAAAGACGTATCAAAAGAGACAAGAGGAAATATATTGAGTTGGCAAGAGAGGCAGAAGATGCTGCAGCCAAAGGTAATATGAGAGAACTGTATAACAGCACAAAGAAGCTAACGGGGAAATACAAGCAAACAAGTTGCCTCATAAAAGACAAGAATGGAAAACTGCTCAGCAATATACAAGAGCAAATGAAGAGGTGGACAGAATATTTTGAGGACCTTCTCAATAGTCCAGCTTTACAAAACCCCTCGGACATCCAGCCAGCAGAAGAAGAGCTACAAATTAACGGTGAAAGACCAACGAAGGAAGAAATAAAGAAAGCCATAAAGCTTCTAAGAGATGGAAAAGCGTCTGGACCTGATGGCATCCCAGCAGAGTCCATCAAAGCAGATATCGACACGGCTACAGAGATGTTATATAAATTACTTGGTAAAGTCTGGGAAAAGGAAGAGATACCAGCAGAATGGAAGGAAGAATATCTGGTTACGTTGCCAAAGAAGGGAAATTTACAAGAGTGCACAAATTATAGAGGAATAATGTTACTTTCAGTGCCAGGAAAAGTATTAAACAGGATTATCCTTGAAAGATTAAAAGAGTCCATAGACAAGAAACAGAGATGAACAAGCAGGTTTTCGACAAAACAGATCATGTACAGACCAGATAGCCACTTTGAGAATAATAGTTGAACAAAGTCTGGAATGGAATTCACCACTATACATCGGATTTGTGGACTACGAAAAGGCATTTGACAGTGTAGACAGAGAATCACTTTGGAAATTGATGAGGCATTATGGAGTTCCCCTGAAGATCATTAATTTAATAAAGAAAACATATGAAGACATGACATGCAGAGTTCTTCATGAAGGACAGCTTACAGAACCGTTTGGGATAAGAACAGGAGTGCGACAGGGATGCCTCTTGTCTCCATTTCTTTTCTTACTAGCAATAGACTGGGTTACGAGAACATCGACAACACACAACAGAAATGGAATCCAGTGGACTCTGACTAAGCAGTTGGATGATCTAGATTTTGCTGATGACTTAGCTGTTCTGTCCCATAACCGTAATCAGATGCAGGACAAATTGAAAACATTCGATGAGAGGTCACAGCAATTGGGTCTGAAAATACACAGGGAAAAGACAAAGATAATGAGAATAAATGCAGGTAATGATAACAGGGTTGAACTTGAAGATACACCAATACAAGATGTAGAATCGTACACGTATCTTGGTAGCAATATAGACAAAGTTGGAGGGACAGACAGTGATATCAAAATAAGAATACAAAAAGCAAGAGGAGCTTTCATTGCATTGGGAAATATATGGAGATCAAGAGAAATCGGATCCAACACGAAAATAAGAATCTTCAACTCAAATGTGAAGTCAGTCCTATTGTATGGCTCTGAGACATGGAGAACAACAAAGACAACTACCAAAAAGCTACAGACTTTCATAAATGGGTGCTTGCGTAGAATAGAGGGATTAAAATGGTATGACAAGGTTACCAACGTGGAACTGAGGACAAGAACTAGACAAGTGCCAGTGGAACAAGAGATGAGACGAAGACGATGGAGATGGATAGGACACACACTGAGGAAACCTATTGATAGCATTACAAGGCAGTCCTTGTTCTGGAACCCCCAGGGCAAGAGAAGCAGAGGTAGACCAAGAAGCACATGGAGAAGAGAGCTGGAAACAGAGGTGAAAATGATAAGGAGAACGTGGAAAGAACTTGAGATGATGGCACGTGACGGTAGGACTTGGCATGTGTTTGTTGAAGGCCTATGCTCCTTTGGGAGTGGAGGGTTATGAATGAATGAATATGAGTCACTTCCTCCCTCTTCTCTCTCTTTCTCTCTCTCTGTATATGTGTGTTTGTTTCTGTTCTAATCCTTCCCTTTCATCTTTTTATTTGTAACCTTCATGTCATGTCAGAGCTCTGTGAAGGTTATCTGTTTTCATACATTAATCTTTTGGAAGTTGCTGAAGGCGTTTCCGGAGCATGGATTGCTTATACCAAACTTGATGTTGTAGAAGATAGTGCACAACTAGCTAGAGAAGAGACAAGTGCAAACACATGTGAAGGACTGGTTACATTTTGGTGAAAAAAGCTGATCAAATCATTGTAAAAGTACTGAAGCACATTCCAAAGTAACCAGATGCAAGAGAGAAAAAAAGCAAATGAAATGTCACATATATCTGGGTGTGAACATACATAGGGCAATGACAAATATAACGAGAACAAGTGCCGCAACTGAAAGCCAGGCTGAACTGGATGAAATATCCTTACCCACAAAATAAAAGAAAGTGTGGTTCCTATAAACACACTGGGATTCTCGCCGGTGCTATGCAGTTCGTGCACTGCACTGAGATCCTCCTTGTCTGATCTAAGGGAGGAGATCGGAACACTGATGGAGTAGTCCCTGTGCAATGAAGATAGTCCTTCAAACCAAAACCTACAAGATGTGGATTCATATACCTTTCCAGCAACTGGGACTAATCTGGAGGAACTGACAGTGCTATCGACTGGAACTAATTCGGAGGAACTGACAGTCATAGCGACTGGGACTAATTTGGAGGAACTGACAGTGATATCGACTTTGACTAATTTGGAGGAACTGACAGTGATATCGACTGGGACTAATTTGGAGGAACTGACAGTGATATAAAAATACAAAAGGCAAGAGGAGCTTCATTTGCAGTGGCTAGTACACGGACATCAAAAGAAATTATGTGCGAACCAAAAGTAATAATCTTCAACGCCAAAGCAATTCTATTGTACGGCTGTGAAACATGGTGACATCAAAAACGACAATCAAGAAGTTAGACTTTCACAAATAGGTGCTTACACTGAATAGAATAACTAAAATGGTACAACAAAGTGATTCTGTCTAAACTAGGGTTCCCATAATGTTTTGTTTAAAAACCGGGACATTTCCAAATTTTTACCTAAAAAACCCGGGACATTTTGTAAAAAAACGGGACATGTTAAAAATTAAGGTAAAGCACAAATAAATCTATTATATATTATATGTTGCACTTAAAATAAGATACTGGTATAAAAATACACACATTAACTAACACAACTTCCACGTTATCGTTGAAAAGTTTTTTCACGATGGCTGTTGTGCAGTCCATGGACTTAAAGCTGTGGTTGTGCACCGCCATGTGATAAGCGAAGGTTGCTTCCTGTGCTGCCAATGATAACTGTTTTTCCATTTCCTTTTCACTCTGGGTTTTCGCATTTAAGAAATGACTTATACTGCTGTTGGAAGCCTTACTTTCAACAGCACCTTTATGTTTTTTCGTTTTCACGTGGTTGACTACGTCTGACCGACCACCATGTGAAATGCAAAATTTAGAGCTGCATAAAGTAAATTCCACATTTTCATCTACACTTTTAATGAAGGGAAATTCTCTTGTAATGTTATCATTTATACTGCACTTACGTTTCGGCATTATGCGGATGAAAAACGATAAAAATACTGTATAATAATACTAATACGCATTAAATCATTTGGTAGATGCTCACTGAACACTGTTTTGGTCGACTTTCGAATTTTAGTTCGAGATTCAAACCGAGGGTCCACTGTAACCAGAAATTGATAAAGTAACACTACTAAAACACGGACTAAAATCCGTTACCCAAAGATTTTTTTTTTCAGGAAGGACCCTTAAAAAGCGGGACATTTGGAATAAATTCGGGACAGCGGGACATTTTATTAAAAAAACGGGACTGTCCCGGGGAAAACGGGACGAATGGGAACCCTAGTCTAAACTGTCAAAGACCGTTTCAAAGCCAACAAGTTCAATATAAAGTGGTGAGTTCAGTGTTAAGCTCTGCTCTATCGTTATGTTCAGCGTGACTACCTCGTCTGTACTAGTACCACTACCAAGTATGTATTCATAAAAATGCCAGTTTACAAGTCAACGGTTTCAAATGTAATATATCATAACCTGACTGCTGGAATCTGCTTTGCGGCGAACAAAACGTCAGTTAATATTTTTCGTGTTTATGTACCACTCACACTGAACGCATGGTAGGCATGACATCTTCTTCTTCTTTGATCCTTAGCTGCCGACCGTCAAAGCAGTCAGTGGCCATCACGCCTAGTGGCGTCTTGTGGGGCAGCAACAAATTTATTCCATTTTGCTCGGTCGGCGGCCATCCTTCGTACAGTGCCCCAACTCTGGTTCATTCTTTGCATCTCAGCCTCCACAGTCCTCCGCCAGGTTGTTTTTGGTCGGCCTCTCTTTCGTTTTCCTTCAGGGGTCCACAGCATAGCTGTTCTTGTGATGGCATCGGGGTCTCTTCTGAGGACATGGCCAACCCAGCTCCAGCGTCTGCCAGCTATGATGGTGTGCATGTCCTCTTGCTTGCTCCGAGTAAGCAGATCTTGGTTGGTGATGGTATTCGGCCAAAAGATTCGGTGAATTTTTCTTAGGCATGGTGTGTGAAAAGAGGACAATTTCGACATTTCCTTCTCTGTAACTCTCCAGCATTCCGCACCATAGAGAAGCACAGAAAGCACACAACTCTGATATAATCTTAATTTTGTGCTGTATTGAGAGGATTTCCAGATGTTGTTTAGGCTAAAAAAAGCTGTTCTTGCCTTATTCACTCTGATGTTGATGTCTTTGCCTGCCCCGCCGTCTGGTGTTACTATGCATCCTTGGTATGTGAAGGTGTCTATCTGCACCAGTTGCGAATTCCTTACTGATATGGGCTCAGGGTTGCTCACATTGAGCGTCATGACCTCTGACTTCTTTAAATTGATGTTCAAGCCCACCTGCTGGTTAAACTTATTAAGTCTATCCGTTTTTTCCTGGATGTGTTGATGTGAATGTGCTAGTAGTGCAATGTCATCTGCATATTCCAGATCTTCCAATGTAGAAAATGTAGTCCATCTTATTCCTCTTGGACTGCCCTCTGTTGTCTGGCGTATCACCCAATCTATGACTGTTAAAAATAGAGTGGTTGATCAGGGGCATCCCTGACGTACTCCTGTCTTCACCTCAAAGGTTAGGTTGCTCTGCCCAACACTACACGTAAAGTTGGCATAGAGGCTTTTTATGATTGACACTATGCAGCTTGGAATTCCATAAGCCCTCAGTATTTTCCATAAACTTTCCCTATGTATGCTGTCAAACGCCTTTTCAAAATCAACGAAATTAATGTACAGCTGTCTTTGCCATTCTGAGCACTGCTCTATAATGTTCCTGAGAGTGAATATATGATCTACACATCTTCTGTTCTTTCTAAATCCTGCTTGTTCTTTCCTCAGTTTGTGGTCTACTGCTTTTGAAATTCTCTGTATAATTATCCTGCCTAGTATTTTGCTGGGAACTGAGAGAAGAGTGATTCTTCTCCAATTATTGCAGTCTGCAAGATCTCCCTTCTTGGGCAATTTGACAATTATTCCTTTATTCCACTCTGATGGTGTTGTCCCCGTTTTCCAGACTTGTGCAAACAGTGGTTCTAATAGTTCTGCTGCAAGCTCAGGGTCTGTCTAAAATAGCTCTGCATTTAAGTTATCATGGCCAGGAGCTTTTCCGTTCTTTAACCCTTTGATTGCTGTGATGATTTCTTCTTTTCGTGGAATGTCTGTATTTACATCTAGATCGTTTTCAGCCTCAGGAACATTCAATTGTGTCTGGTGGTTCTTTGTTCAGAGTTTCTCTGAAGTGCTCTGCCCATCTTGTTTCCTGTCCCTCTGGTGTCGTGATGAGATTTCCTTGCTTATCTCTTACTAATGTAATATTGTTTGCACCTCGTTTGTCCGCTGATGAATTTAGTTATTTTGTAAGGCATGACATCACTTAGTAAGAATGATGACGAAGCAAGTTGTCAAGCGTAACGTATGCTTAGTTACAGAGTTCTTTTTTGTGTCACCCTTCTAGGTGACTAGATGTGTATTATGGCCAGTGTGATTATGATCTTTTGTGTGTGCCTTTCGAGGTGTCCAGACGGAGTGTGGCGTAATTTGTCAACACACGCTTCGTTTGATGAAAGAAAGACTGAACGCAGCGGATACTGGGGTATGACACGGCGTGGAATGTTTTTGCTTTGAAGGGTACCTCAAGGCAGCAAATATTAGCACAAGCCTATCCGGTTCGTTAGTGGAAGTGGTGTAAGGAAAGAGCAGAAACATGGCGATATCGAAAATTTCTACAATACTATTTAGGTCTTTACATATTCCTTCTGGATTTATATATATATATATATATATATATATATATATATATATATATATATATATATATATATATATATATATATATATATATATATATATATATATATATATATATATATATATATATATATATATATATATATATATATATATATATATATATATATATATATATATATATATATATATATATATATATATATATATATATATATATATATATATATATATATATATATATATATATATATATAAATCCAGAAGGAATATGTGAAGACCTAAATAGTATTGTAGAAATTTAAAGTTTTACGTAGTCATCACATCTAGCACTATCAAGACGATAGACTTTAGAAAACCCTAATAAATACCTGCCCTAACTGATTTCAATTAAAATCATACGAAATAGAAGCTCCCAGTTAGGAAAATAAAAGGGATGGATAGACGTGTTTAGTGGTGCGGAGGAAAAGTTGGTAGGATACATGCACATATTCACTCAGAAGGATGGATTCTTGAGGACAAAATTGTAACTAATCAAGTAAGTTCTCCGATACGGCCGCGCTCCCCCTATATAAAGAATCAGCGCTAGGTTCAAAATCACAATATAGACATGACAGGTGATAAGGTTTTAAGTATAGATGCCCCAGGAGGGGCCCAATCAATACTTAAAAGATTTATACATAAAACAAAGGAAAACATATAAGGTTAGTACTTCAGAAAAGACATTCAACCAAATAGAAATTAAGCAGTATGGTGGGTTTTGATGTTAAGAAGGTTGGTGTATGGTAAAGTTGTACTTGAGTGAGGTCAATCTGTGAAGGTCCCTGATATAGTCAATTGATAGCTGTGTTTCAGAGTACCTTGCTGATACCACCTACGATCTCACTCAAAGTTATATTTTGGCCTAGTATGATTGAGAGCTATGTTTAGTGTCTAGGGTAATGTAAGAGTGATGTTAAAGAACCTCAATACAAAAACATACACATACATATACTAAGTACTAATACTATGATAAACTCAACTAACTCCAGTTGTTAAATTTTATATTTAGAATTTCTTTTGTTAATCTTTATTGGTCCTGAGCCTAAAGTTGTTTTGGTCAGGACTACCTCTCAAATGAGAATCAATTTAGATAGATATATTTACATATATATATATATATGTAAATATATATATCTATATATATATATATATATATATATATATATATATATATATATATATATATATATATATATATATTTACATACAAAAGACAATATGTCCATAGCACATTGTTACAAATTTTCAATTTAATGTTAATTACTCTATTTTAACTAGCTGGTACTTGGAGGCAGGTTGGGGATTGTCATCATCCCAAAGTTCTTTTGTTTCACTAGGATTGTTTATTTTATTCTTTGGAAGGAATGTTTATGTATACACAGGAGATTTTTCTTAGTCACTGATAAGTTGTCCCAGGCCAGATACTAAGACTTATCTGGGCCCTGGAATCACAGCAGTTTTAGTTGGTTTGGCCAAACACCTCAGTCTCCTCTGGTCTTGAACTTCTTTACTATAAGCAGGTACCAGAGACTCTTAGAAATCGTGCAGAATTTCTCAATCAGCAAGTACCAGCACCAGACAAGTGCCAGCAGAAACCCCTGTAAATGCAAGTTATGTTTCTGTCTCAATATCAAACTAATTCCTCCAAAGTTACATGTAATAATAAAGTCAACATAAAGAACTTGGTCAGCTCTCTCTGACCAACCTATCTTCTCCACTCTAGTTTGATGGAACAAATTGTACCAGTTTTCTTTTCTTTTCCCTAATGGCTGCTACGCCTCTGTCATTCCAGCAGTAATCTTTTCCATGCAATAAGATAGGTGTAATGTTCCTGTATGACCATCATATATATAGTCCTGTAGTTCTAAACTTCCTTGATAGTCCATTATATGATGGATCAACATCTAGGCCATGCCTAAGTCTGCTATGGAACCATTTAATTACAATCTTTTTACATGGCCTTTTCTTACACCCAACCCTTGTTTAATTAAAAGGTCAATAAAATCAATCTTACCACATATCAAGGAAATATAAACAAGTAACGATGAATAGGCAATAGAATATGGCACACTTTCAGCACTGCCCCTGTTCAGACTGGTTTCTGTTATTAGTATTTTAAACAAAGCACAAGTCTGCTCATCGCTGCTTGCTCCTCAGAATATTTTGAAAAAATGGCAGCGAGCAGCCTACTTTTCCTATAATGTAAAAAGCTTTGGCCAATGGGACCAAGCATCTCTTATTTTTGAATGAACTTTAAAAAAAAAATCTCAAACCACTATACTACTAACTATATTTGTATATTTAGGTCAGCCAATAATATTTCCCCTTGCTTTAAATACTATCCAATTCAATTCCCCGTACCTTCTTTCCCCAAAGTTGTTTTCAAAATATGCCATAAAAAAATTAGCAGGCATGACTTGTCCTGACAGTCTGTCGGATCCTCTATAGTATTATGGCTATAATTTGGTCATTTAGTGGACTATTTGTGTAATTGATAACATATTCTTGCTTAGAAAGTCCCAAGGCACACGAATATATAACTTTTATGGCCTTAGGTACCTTGGTTCAGAATTACATATTTTTTCTTTTTCATCGTATTGTGAAAATCGCCCTAGGCAAGTCTTGCCACTGCGTTGCGGTTGGCTTTTAGTTTGAAATCAACGCGAAACGAATTAGCATTGGGCCATCTATCCTTCTCTTCCCCCGTTTTCCTATATACTTCTGTCTCCTAGGCAAATATTTGTTTGAACTTGGAAAAGTGTTACATTTTTTTTCTCAAGGTTACTTAGAAGCATTGGGTACATGTTATTCGGCCATAAGGCGTTATCAAACTAATGCGCTGGCGTGGGTGAAGACGCCATTCTCTCCCAAATGTTTAGTTCTATCCTATTTTAGACTTTATGCACTTTAATGTTATATTCTCATTTAGATATTGCATTTTGAATATCGTCACAAGCAGCAAGAACTAACAATTCAATTTTTAAAAAAAAACTTACTAACTACTCATAGGACAAGGAAAGACAACGAGGTTAAAAAAAAAAGAAACAACTCAAAAAGAACAAATACTAATACAAATTAAAATCAAGTGTAAAGGACAATAATTATCTATAAACAATACAAAAGAGAAAATAAAATGACAAATACTAATATAAATTAAAATCAGCAACTGCAAAAGACAATAGTTATTTAAATTGAATACAAAATTAGTAAATAAAATGACACTAAATACCCCAATTATAACCAATTCTCAGGTTGAACAGGGTAGACCAAGATGGAACAAGAAGAGGCAATAACGATCAGCTGTTAAGTGCCCGCTCTCCACCCATCACCTCTTCAAAACAACAACAAAACATTCAAAATCACACACTAACACCAAACCGCCAGAGTAAGAGACTGATGAAGAAAAGTAGCTGCCAAGACTAATACGGTCCTATCTGAATGCAGCGCAAACGTACTTCACTACAACCAGTCCGACACTGAGTTTATATCGATTCTAGATGGTATGTAAGATTACTAAAGATAATTGTGTGAATAATATAATTTATTTCAGGTTTTGTTTAAGAATTGAGGTATCAAAACCAATATTTGTAATTAAGGGTATGTTTGACGAAGATGAAACCCGACAAAATAACCTCCACAGTCCTTGTCAGGGCTAACCTAACAAGTCCTTGTCAGGACTAATATAACCTTGCTAGTTGTTGTCTGGAATATAATCTACCAGCAAGTACATCACTGACTTAGCATGTATATGTGGAAGGCAAAGATTGCATCATACCCATGTGATCATATTATTTGATTTATTCATGTATATTATTATTTGAAACTATTACACAAGTAGACACTTGTCTTATCATACTATATCTGAACTTATACTGAACCATATATCATCCATCCAATACGGATACACTGAGACAAACTCGCCTCATGAACACTAGGGAATATGTGAGCTCCATACATCAGAATAGCCAAATATTACTCCTTGTTCCAGGTTCATATTTGAGTCTTCGAGCAGAAGTCATTCAATCCCGTTGCCTATAACCTCAAAGGAGCGCAGTGGTTGAATCTTCTAACAGACCTTTAGTCCCCCTCAGTCATTGGGTGGGCTAACGGAAAAGACTGACAGCAACAGTGTAGAGTGTCACTACATAAAAGGACATTGTTTTCCAGAAGATGAGTACTATAAGACTCATTCCAGTGATCTATGTGAGCCGTCAAAAACTTTGTCCATGATGAATAAAGTTCAGTAATTTCCAGAAGAGTTAAAGACTAGTGCCAGAAAACCTTTGGAAGAACTTTTGTTTAAAGAAATAAATTGTAAAGATCCAATATTAACTTTATTAAGTTAAATATGTAAATGTACAATCATATGTTGTAAATATACTTATCCATTGAACACCATATTCCAACACTCACCTTTCATTACACAATTAGATAGATGTAAATAAAGAGGATATATAAATTATATTCAACTGCTTTATTCATTCACTAAAGTTGAATTTGAGTTTTGTTGAATTGTTATCACTGGTGGTCACACAGCAGGGTGGCGCAGTAAGGTCCGACTGTTCAGTTTCAGATACTTTCACAGCCATGACTATCAGTGTACTTCTCTGTCACTGGGACCTCCCACATCCTGGAGAGAATACTAAGCCTATTCCTTCTCTAACACTATCATCACACTTATTAAAAAAACTCTTAAGCTACACGGAGTATGGCGTCTGTATAATATATGATATGAGATCGTGGAAGCATTCATACTTGTCTGAGGACAGTGTATTTTGCTGTGGAACAAGTATTACTTAAATGAAAATGCAATGTGTATGTCTATCATAGGACCTGGACGAGAGGAAGCCAATATATATCAGAGTATGGATACCAGAGCTCTATCATTCATATGCCTGATCTTTTCATGGGTTTCATTTGCCGTTAACATATGGTGTCAAATAATTTAAGATTAAAAACATTAATATGATCATCATCGCAATTTTCTTGAGCTTGATTGACAGACTGAGAGTTCCTGTATCATCACTCCAACAAAGAAACAAAATACGAAGAACTTTCATAAATAAGTGGTTGCGCAGAGTAGAACTGAAAAATGTATGACAGGATCACTATTGTCGAACAGATGAAAAAAGAAAAGAGAAAGACCAGTGAAACAAGATGTGAGAAGAAAACTCACATTGAGAATACCAGTTGCTAGCATTTAAAGGCAGTAGAAAATATTCAATCTCTCTTTCATACGTGGCCACGTTCTCTCTCTCCTGACCTAATCTGGTGATATTTTCTGGAATGTATAGTTATCCTGAATATATTTATCGATATTAATAGTGTCAGGGTACAGTGCCAAATTTTGCCACAATCCAGCCTTGACAATGACTTTATAAGGTGGACGCCAAGTTTGGTGAGGTAATCCTGGATCGTTAGTGCCACCTTCGAATAGTTAATGGTAGAAAAATCGAAATCTAGTGTTCACAGCTGTCGTATTTTGGTCTGTATTACAACACGTCAAATTTACCGCTCGAAAATATCGAAGATAAACAGTACAATTATAACAACCAATAGAATCACTCCTTTTTTCTCTTATGTATAGGACACCTTTTTATGCTTGATAATAGGGCCTATTGTGTATTTGACAGAACGAAGATATTTTATTTCTTAATAACTAAAGATTTGTAAACAGAAAGGAATAACTCGATTTATAGCGGCGATATTACTTAAGAGGTTAATGTAAAGACTTCCTCATAATAATATTTTATTGTACGAAAAAAATTAGTTTAAGTGACATTTAAACATCAGGGTAGCCCTCAATTTAGTCAGTTAAAGTCCGCACAAATTTAAATGCACAGGGCTAACTAAAATATTATTAGCTAGAACGATAGAGATTAATTCCTAGTTTTATTAGAGCTTTTAATAATTGAAATCGGCTCAAAAATAAGCAAAATAATAATTATTTAAACTTAGGCACATTATACGGTAGGGCTGAAAAACGAGCAGAGGGAAAATTCTTAACGCCAGTTTTGACTGTGTTTCGATTGGTCGAGCACAGCGTTATAAAAGGCCTTGAACTTGGGCGGATTCTTGCCACTAACATTTTTGAAACATAAGCGATACGAGGAAGAGCGCAAATATAGCCTGTCTAATATTTTGACGCCTGTACCTAAAGCAGACCTAGAGAAACCATTGAAAGCCAGTATCAGCTTATGTATTTTACCTGAGGGTAAGCGATATATATAAATATTTGTATATATTCATGTTGTTTGCCTTATTTATCCACTTATGTGTTCGTTGATGTGTCAGACGGAAAAAATAGGCCAAATGTGTAACGGAGTTCCTTACAAACGTGTGTAGTTTTAAAGGCGACAGGCCAGAAATGGAAACAATGTAAGATATTTGAAAAAGTATGGCACAAGTGCGACTGTAAGTCTATTAGGATATTTGAATGAATATTTCCTACAGGAACGACACACTGTTCAAGAACATAAGATAGGATGACAGGATATATTACCATGATGTAATCAATATGTTACTTAGGATGTTGTACTTAACCTAATTATGGTATGGAAGACAATCATGGACGAATGGATCTAACAATACAATGTATTAAGGAAATGAGTAATCAAATTGAACTGGCTGCTGGTCAAGACCGTGCTCCACCTCCACGTGGTGGTCCTGGAAACAGCCTGCAGCAATGCAGTCTGGCTGAGCGAGCACGGATCGCAATGGGAAGGCAAACCCGGTCCTAAAAAACGCCGTGCGGAAGTCGGATGTGTCGACCGAAAGGTGCAGATATCGCAGCTACGTTGTAAACAGATACAACGCAACCACCGTCCTTTTCAGGGCGAACGAGGAAGAAGGAAGAAGAAGAAGAAGAACTGGCTGTGATGTATTGAGGTAACTGTCCTGTGACTGATTTAATGTTTGTACGTGATGTTGTCTGTATGTAGGGAAAAATGACTGGACCCTACAGGTTTTGCGAATGTCTTTTTCATTCCAGGTTTTGTTCTGGTAATATTGCAAGTTTTTGAGACATCCACTTGAGAGGAACTATGGTGGTATACTCTTCTTCATAAACATAGAAAGAAAGCCACATGTCCCAGCCTGGAGTTCATATTCTGTGCGAACCCAGCCAGGATTGGAGGGGTCTCAGACTACAGTCAAGTTAAGTGGACATATAGATCCACTGGTCAGAGCATCCATCAAAGATAACAAAGTTACCAATAATAAAAAGAAGAGAAAATAAAACTATTAAAGTAAAACTTTTTAAAAATACAGACATGTTAAAGATTGAAACATTTTAATATGATGATTCACTAAGGACCATGTTCCACTTCTAATGCGTACCAGCCAGGGACGTTGATATCACGAAGCCCTACATCATCCTGCAGCCATGCCATCGCTCTCCATCTGTCAACATTGGTCAAGCGTCTTAGCTGAGCCATGGCTAAAATGGTAAATGTTACAAACATACCCATTGCCCGTTCCTTCCAAAAAGTGGGTGAAATGTGTTCACTATAGTCACGACTTGCACGTAAAAAGCAAATTTCAGCAATGTTATCAACAGGCTTTGCCATAGGAAGCATTTTCAAGCATGCATTATTTCCCTTTCCACCACGTACATTTGATTGACCTTGGAGGTACACACACGTAACACAGATTTGATTTATTGTGAGATTAACAAACATTGTTTAAGCATGCAACAAAATGCAGCAAAACTTTTTTGACTGAGTGTTCAGGTTTAAAAAAAAAACAACATAGTTGAAATGACCTAAAAATTGAAAGTGGCCTTTAACTTTTTTTGAGCAGTATATATATATACGAGGTGTGTTCAAATGAAACCCGTCCCAGTGGCTTTATAACAAATATATGTAAGGTACATCAGCAGGAGTAGTAGAATTAAATACAGCAATTGTTATGAAGCAAGTACTCACTGGGGTTCTTTAGAAATAGTCACCATAGGCATTCTGACACGCTTCCGACTGCTTGGGTAGACGGCGGATGCCGTCCGAGAAAAATGACTTTGGTTGCTTATTGAACCATTTGGTCACCGAGGCCCTGACGTCCGTATTGGAGTCCAATCGTTGTCCCTTTAGAGATTTTTTTAAGGGTCCGAACAAATGAAAGTCACATGGTGACAGATCGGGGCTGTAGGCTGGGTGTGGCAGAACTTCCCACATTTTCCTTGCTAACGCTTCCAGCACAATGTTCGCAACATGTTCACGAGCATTGTCGTGCAACAGAATCACACCACGCGAAAGCATGCCAGGTCGTTTATTCTTGATGGCTGTATGCAGGTTGTCTAGTGTGTCTTTGTAGCGGATGGCATTGATGTTCACGCCAGGCTCTTTAAAGTCTACCAATAGAAGCCCTTCATGGTGAAAAAATGCGGTCAGCATAACCTTACCGGCGGAAATCTGTGACTTGAATTTTTTTGGGTTTTGGTGATCCGGGATGTTTCCATTGCATGCTCGCTGATTTGCTGCACGGCTCAAAGTAGTGGCACCACGACTCATAGCCTGCCACTATGCGCAACAGAAATGCATCACCCTCCTCTTCGTAACGCAGCAGGCGGTTCAAACTCCACCCCATGCGTTCGTCCTTATGGTGATCGACCTTGGACGGATTCCTTATCACACCGGCCATTATTTTAACGGTCTGCAGCACAACCAATGAATACTAGGAGAATGAACACTTACACACTTGTACATTCGTATGTGCTTATTACGTCAAATGTGACGTCATCATGCTCCTCCTACGAATGTCCACTTGGCGCTGCACGGTCGGGTTTCATTTGAACACGCCTCGTATATATATATAAAGAAATCATAGGTTACAGAATTTGAAAAAAAAAATAAACCCATAAGTGCAATCCCCTCTGTTGAGACAAGATCCCGCAAGAAAAAAAGTCAATAACCCCAAAAGGTCAAACGATTTGCGCTATGGTATAGAAAGTAGATGATAACGTAGAGAACAGAGTTCCTAGTTAATCTATCCCTGAAAAAAAAACGGTATTTGCAAACAAATCAAGAAGTGCGTACAATGAGTATACAAATAAAATTATTCACTCCTCTGATTGATATACCTGTCAATCTGTGGCCACATACAATCTCGCTTACCTACTAGTTCTTTAACAACATCTTGAACATATCTCCATGATACATGTAACAAAATCCAGTTCTGTGTTTCGCCGAAGTGAGCCCCATTTCCTCCATGAATACTTAATCCTCCTAATTGGGGAACGCTTACTTTGGTGGTGATAATTGGATATGTTAATGTCACGTCAATTAGTTCAGGTAGAAAAATAATTACCAAGATCTAGTGTTCACAGTGTACAGCAGTTAGTACTTCCAATAGGTAAAGAAAAGGTCTGGTGGGTAAATCTTTCTGGATAAATCCTCGCCACAACACAGTGGCCAGTAGTCGGGATAATGTTGTGTTTTGATATTTCGCCACAACGGGCTGAATATAATGGAAATGAAAAAAATCTGGATAGCTATATGTCCAGTTATGGTTATTCTTATTGTTCATATGTTCGTATTCTCTCTCTCTGGATGAAACAAGAGGACCGAACAGGTCAACCTCGAAGACCCGATATTACATAAGAATGTTTTTGTTACTATTTTATTTAGACATAGACCGCTGCTCAGATTTAGGCCACTGGTAGGCTGGTTTGTGATCAGTACTAGATTTAGGAAGAAATATAAAACATTTAACCATAATATCAGTATTCTATCCTAACGCGCGTAAAGGTAAGATCTCTTATCCACTCTGTTATTAAATTAGATTAGAAACCACAAGTGTCTAGCTTATCTTATCGGTTTTAACACGTGAAATAAGCGCTAGTCATTTATAAAATTACACATGATGAATTAGAATTAAATATATATTCTGTCAGTAGCCAGTCGCCTAGTGCGTTTACTAGTCAATTAAACCATCTCATTCTGGGTGATAGCGAGTAATTAAATTTACGTTACAGCTGGAAAAATTAGCTATATGTTATTTAATACGCTAGTCAATTAACACAGAAAATCCCAGTGAAATATAATGAAGAACTTTAACACATTAAATCACTTAAATGCTAGTATATATATTTACCGCAAACAGAAAAATGAAACTATCTCCACGAAATCTAAGTAATCCACTTTGTACAGAGGCTTTATGATGTCGAGCTAGATATTTCAAAAATTTCCTGAAGCGACTAGATAACTGATTTTAAAGGATGGGGTATTTATACCCGGAAAATGTTGTTTTCGCTGAGAGATGACGAAAATCACGCCTTGGGCGATCATGGGAAATGAACGGGGTTTTCTTCCGAGATAGAGAGTTTCCTCCGTTCGCACTGTTCGCCGTTGCATCGACAACAAAGGCTTCTGATCTCGGGGATTGTCTCGCTGTATTTTACCACATCACAGTGTTCGCTCGAACTTGTAGGGAACTTCAAAGCGGTTTACTATCCACGTGGTTTGAGCCCGTGCGTTCTGTCAGTTGTCGTAATGCTGACGGCTCTGCTTGCATGCGGGCTTCAGGTAAACGCACTTGGTTCGTCCCCTTGAAAGGAATGACAGTTACAAATCTAGATAATCGCTCCTCTGCACATGAAACAAGAAAAATAGGCGTGGCTAAACTATGAGTTAGACAGATATCGAAATACATGGGTTCTGCGTTAACAAAACGTGAATACTAATGAGGAAACAAAGGTGGAAAGCGAAGACGGACGAATTCATGTAGTCTATTTACATAAACTGTCACACTCAGTTTGAGCGACTCTTGGACAGCATCAACAGCTTCTTCCACTCTCCACTTCTTTCCCGTTTGCGGAGTCTGCTTTGGTCTATGATCTGTAGCCCTCTGCCTGTCATTTCTATTGTCTGTTGCACTGTCTTCGAGTCTTTTAATGAGGCATCGTACACCCTGCCAAGACTTTTAACATGTTCCTCAATGACAGTAGGGATTCTTTGGTTGGAAACCATGAATATGACCTCTGCTATCTTCCCTTTACTGACTGATAGGCTTCTCGACTTCTTGGGTTTGAAGCTTATTCTGCACCAGCTGACTAGTTCATCCAGGCGTGCTAACATCCCCCGGGCCTGATGTTCATCTGATTCCAGAATTGTTGTGTCATCCATGAATGCTTTGAGCGGTAGCATGTGACACATTCCACCGAGCTTTGGACCTATAGCCATTCCTTCAGCCGCATTGAGGATTACCTGCATTGCCATCACGAATAGTATCGGAGAGATGGTACATCCCATCGCAATTCCAACTTCAAGGCCAATCCACTTCGTTGTGTATTCTCTGGTTGAAAATCTGACAGAGAACCCTGCGAAATACAGCTTCAGTATTGCTGCAATCTCTTGTGGAACATGATACATTTCTAGGGCCTGCCACAACATCTGGTGTGGGACGGATCCATAAGCATTTGCTAGATCCAACCAGATTACATGGAGGTTTGTTCTGTCAGACGTTGCCTTTTGAATTGCTTCCCAGATCATTGTGGCATGCTCTAGACATCCTGGTGTACCTGGGATTCCTCCTTTCTGAATGGCAGTGTCAATGTACCCATTTGCCAGGAGGTATGTAGTGAGCCTTTTCGCCATCACTGAGAAGAATATCTTCCCTTCCACATTAAGTAGTGAGATTGGCCTGAACTGACTGATGTCTGTGGAATTTTGTTCCTTCGGGATGTAGACTCCGTTCGCCTTTCTCCATTCCTTGCTTACAAGTTGGGTTTTCCACACATTCTTCAGTAAACGGAGCAGTCGTTTGAGCACCTCAGGGCATCTCTTATACACAACATAGGGAACACTATTAGGACCTGGACTCGGTCTTGCACACGAGCTTTATGGGACAATGCTTTCGACCTCTTGCCGTTGCTTACTCGGCACCATGCATGCTCTGAGGGCTCATCTTTTTATTTTTGCAAATATATGTCATTCTAGGTGACTTGCACTGAGCTTTCTGGTCAATGCTTTCGACCTCTTGCATCGTTGGGGGCTTGGTGTTAAATTCAGCTCCTGGCTTACTCGGCCATTTAAGGCCTGCCATGCTGCTGAGCGGCTCATCTTTGCGACCATCTGAATATGTCATTCTAAGGTGGTCTTCCAGGTCTTCTTTCCTGATATTTATTTTTACAACCCATTCAGTGACTAAGGGCACACTGAAGCAAACATTAAACAAATAAACCAACAAACCAAACACCAAACAAACACCCAGCTAGTGCTCGATTGCTAATGTGCTCAAGGCATCTACAGATTGAGTCTGGTGTCTAACTTCGTTTCTCTCTCGTCTGGGCGGCTTTTGCAAAATAGCCCCGTTCGCCGCCCGCTATCTCTTTATATAGGCTCTAGGCTAATCACTCAACTTACTGCGCGGCACGTAGTAATTGCGCCACGCAAATAACACTCGCCTTTATTGCTCCATTAGGCATGAAAACACAAATATGGCCCACAACTATCAATTATAACACACGACTATCAAATATAACACACCACAACTAATTCTTAGGCTTTATTATGGCCTAGTCATCAATCTTCTTCTCGTTAAACTTTTCACATCCCAGCGTGCTGCGCGCACATCGAAAATATATGGGCGATTGTTGCGCACAGATTTCGCTGTGTTAATAATATGCTTATATTTGCCAAATATTTGTATACATTAATTTTGTGGATTCCTTATTAAAGGGGCATAACTCATGTTTCTCTGAGGTGGTATTTTAAAGTAGTTGTTACCTCCTCTCGTTTCTTTATCTGGCGATCTATTTTTAGAAACGGTGTCTGGTTGCCTGTCCATATATGTCCATGTATAGTCAGTTTTTCTTGGAATGTTGGCAACTAGAGTCGATGCTTATCCCCTGTCCATATAACGCTCGATGGTCAGTCTTGATCTTGGTATTTGTTCACATCGCCTTATCTGTTTCGCTCAGAATGTCTTGCGTTTAATATGCATGCGTCAAGTTTTGGGATGTTTAAGAAAGACTTCCGTTTGGGAGTCGAGCAGGAAACTGTGTTAGGGTCATGACGT
Organism: Oreohelix idahoensis; assembly: GCA_024509875.1. Taxonomy (NCBI): domain Eukaryota; kingdom Metazoa; phylum Mollusca; class Gastropoda; order Stylommatophora; family Oreohelicidae; genus Oreohelix; species Oreohelix idahoensis. The sequence continues at coordinate 89,786 of JAMPIV010005595.1, read as the reverse complement.
TTAATTTGTTTCGACGTGAGTTTCATATCATGGGGAAGGAAGTCCTCTGTGTGTTTGACTGAGATGTCTACAGAATATTCCCCATATTGTGTTGTCTAAACGTCTAGGAGACGGATTCTGTTGTGGTGTTTTTCGGAAGAAAAGGTAATTGCTCTTGTAACATTTCTATTGATAGCCAGCTTTAGACTGACATTTTGTTTCCCTGCTTGCTGACTTTTTCCGCTGGGCGGGAAAGAGTTCTTTGTTATTAGAAATGCAACTCACGAATCACCATGACATTGATACCGGGTTGGTTTTATGCCCGATGAACATTGGAGATGTACTTTGTATTCCGCTATGTCGGCGGTATCACCTTGAGCAAGGTTTGATAAAGGAATACCACGGAGGCCATTGTGAACTGTATTCAGGGCTCGCCATGATGCGGCCTGCTGTAGTCAAAGAAATGTATCTGACTTATTGATGTCGGAGTAAGGCGAAACTAAGCCTACATATATATATATATATATATATATATATATATATATATATATATATATATATATATATATATATATATATATATATATATATATATATATATATATATATATATATATATATATATATATATATATATATATATATATATATATATATATATATATATATATATATATATATATATATATATATATATATATATATATATATATATATATATATATATATATACAGTACTTTGCAAAAAAAATGGCAGTCATATTTTCGCAACGCAGCACACTCATAGAAGCAAATAATAATAAAAACTGTATGTCCAGAGGAAGATTGGTATCTCCCCTATCTATTAACAGTGGTTTCAGTCCAATATAATGTTGCCTTCTCCAGCAAGGCAAGCCTGGATGCGGCGAGGCATACTTCCCACAAATGTTTGTAGGTAATTGAGAGTCAGACTGTCCCAGTATTTTTCAGCTACCTTCTTCAATTGTTCAACGTCTCTGAGTCCACTCTTTTTTAAATGATTCTTGAGTAGTGCCCAAACGTTTTCAATTGGGTTTTGATCGGGACTGTTGCTGGGCCACTTCAGCACTATCACATTCTTCTCATTCAGCCATGCTTTGGGGGTATGAGCTGTATGATTTGGGTCATTATCATGTTGAAATGTGCACCCATCGGGGTACATGACCTGCATAAATGGCAGAAGGTGTCCCTCTAGTATGTCGATGTACCTTTCTTTCGTGAGAATTCCTGTGAAAACATACAGTGGGGTGGCACCTCTTGCTGACACCCCTCCCCAAAGATGGAATTTCTAGGTATGTTTCGGTCACTGGTACACAGGCGTTACAGAGCCTTTCGTCCAAATATTTATTTGAGCAGGATAAGACCAAAGAGAACATTCATCTGAAAAAATCACATTGTCCCATGATAAATTTTGGTGTTCGTGGCACCAGTTCAAGCGCATCTGTTTGTGAGTCTCTGTGAGCAATGGTGACGAAATTACCCGCTTTTTTGTGTAATTCATCCTGTGTAGCTCCCGGTTGACAATAGCATTAGATACCTCTGGGCTTCCCAACTCGATCACGCGCTGCCGTATGTTTTCTACACTCTTCATTGGCCCAGCCCGAACGATTTGGGCGAGACACCGATGGTCCTTTGTGACCAAAATTCTTGGCCTCCCACTACCTTCTTTTCGCTCGATTAAATTACCTGCTTTTAATTTACTCACAACTCTGTAGACAGTCCGCTCAGGAATGTTCAAGGTTTTAGAAATGTTGGAACATGTTTGATTTCCTTCATTCCAAAGCTGTGAAATTAACATACACTTTGACTTTGTATCCATTTTCTGCCACTAGCATTAGAAATTGTCGTCTGCTCTTATATCAAGGGACGTTACTCTACGCTAATTTTTTTTTTTACTTTTGGTAGTGTTTGCTCACTTAAGTGGAGTGCAAATTTGGGGCAGAACATGCATATTTAATTAGATTTCAGCTTATTTAGCTGAGCAATATGACTGCCATTTTTTTTTTGCAAAGTACTGTATATATATATATATATATATATATATATATATATATATATATATATATATATATATATATATATATATATATATATATATATATATATATATATATATATATATATATATATATATATATATATTTAATACCCGTTCCAATGCGGGGTTATTTCTATGTAGCTGAATCAAGAGATGCAGATTGATGGCAGAGCTATGTAATAGACAGCTTGCCTATGATTTATTTATGCCAGCTACATTATTCGCCATGTCTATGCTGTAATGTCGTCAAGTATTGTCAACTGACTATTTATATTATGATGAGCGTCCATTGTTTTGTATCGTCAATAAATCCATGAAACGTCAGCTATTGTCCACATTACTGACTCCTGCATGTGGTTGTGTGGATGGACTGTGACCTGTCAGAACCTTTATACGCATTCGCACCCATCTATTGATGTTTACTCATCTACACATCACACCAACCACACCCTTCTTGAAGCACTACATATCTCAAGCGCCTACACACTTGAGAGTGAGTTTGTGTTACACCTTGCCAGTACCTCAATGCCTGGTGACCTATATCAGTCACAACATTGTCTCCAGGTTGACCTGACACTCACTCACCTACGCAGCACTTTACACCTTCGATACCTGAGCCAAGACCTCGCAACATGTATGGTGGCCAAACTACACTTTAACCTACTGCCCATTACATTATATGGTATCCAGTGTGAACCTTCTACGTCAAGAACACCCTGTTACATATAGACTGTTACAGCGATAAATATGCCTTGAACATGAAGGGGGCGTGTTTACGGCCCCATCATATATCTCCCTCCTGATTTTGTTGTCGTCCCGACAACATCACTACCTCTGGCGCTTCAATTGTAACCTCTCAGATCGTTGGTGATGCGCATGACTCTTTCTGAGCAGCGATGCTTTGGGCTGAGCTTCTGGAATAGGTACAAACCGGCTGGGGACACTCTTGGTCATCATGTCCCTCGTTGTCCGTAATTCCCTAGAGACCCATGGTGTAACGTTGTTCCAGATCACGTCTACCTTGTCTTCTGCGCAAAAAAGCGCCATCTTCCAAACGGCCTCTACATCTTCCACAAACTCTTGCCATGTGGGATTTGCCTTTCCACCAAATAGCCTTACCTCCGGCACCTTCACGTACACTACCTTCACAGGCGCATTGACCGAAGCCATCTTGCTGCAATACCGCACCGCTGAGTGTATACAATATTTGTTATATTTGTTCGTTTGCTGTTTGCTCTGTGTCACTGTCTGCCTGAACCTGCCGACAACGCCAATTGTGATAGGGTGGGCGAGATGATGATGATGCTGTTGTGATATGTGATCACTCTCTTTTCACAATCGCAACCGACCCGATCAACAATAAAACTCTTGATTCTTAAGGCAGGGGCTGTATTTATTTTTACAACCCATTCAGTGACTAAGGGCACACTGAAGCAAACATTAAACAAATAAACCAACAAACCAAACACCAAACAAACACCCAGCTAGTGCTCGATTGCTAATGTGCTCAAGGCATCTACAGATTGAGTCTGGTGTCTAACTTCGTTTCTCTTTCGTCTGGGCGGCTTTTGCAAAATAGCCCCGTTCGCCGCCAGCTATCTCTTTATATAGGCTCTAGGCTAATCACTCAACTTACTGCGCGGCGCGTAGTAATTGCGCCACGCAAATAACACTCGCCTTTATTGCTCTATTAGGCATGAAAACACAAATATGGTCAACAACTATCAATTATAACACACGACTATCAAATATAACACACCACAACTAATTCTTAGGCTTTATTATGGCCTAGTCATCAATCTTCTTCTCGTTAAACTTTTCACATCCCAGCGTGCTGCGCGCACATCGAAAATATATGGGCGATAAATATGCCTTGAACATGAAGGGGGCGTCTTTACGGCCCCATCACAAACACACAGACACACACACACACATATATATATATATATATATATATATATATATATATATATATATATATATATAATAATAATAATAATAATAATAATAATAATAAATAATAATAAATTCTTTAAGCACCAAACACGGCGCATAAGGCAGAAACCAGTGCTCTCCAGGTTGTTCGTTGTGACGCCACTCCTCTTAGCTCTTGCACATTATTTAGGCCCAACGTTCTTCCTTCTCTTATTATTGTTCTTCTGAGTGTTTCTTTTGGTCTTCCTTTTTTCCTCTTACCCTCAGGAACCCAAGTGAGCGCCTGTAGTGGTGTTCTGTTGTTTTGCATTCGTAGGACATGACCGATATATGACCATCGTCTTTTCCTTATATAGTCGGAGACATATTTCTGCCTAGAGTCTTCTCTTATTTGTCGATTAGTCTTGAATTCTTTCCAACTGATGTTCATGAGTTTTCTAAGACATTTGTTCTCGAATGTATTCAGCTTGTTCTCCAATGATTTTGTTATTTTCCAACTCTCACAGCCGTATGTTAACACTGAGATAACATTTGAATTAAACAGACGAAGCTTGGTATGTATATTCAATGATCGTAATTTCCAAATGTTCGATAATCTATCAGTCAGGAAAGGGAAGATAGCAGAGGTCATATTCATAGTTTCCAACCAAAGAATCCCTACTGTCATTGAGGAACCTGTTAAAAGTCTTGGCAGGGTGTACGATGCCTCATTAAAAGACTCGAAGGCAGTGCAACATACAATAGAAATTGCAGACAGAGGACTGCAGATCATAGCCCAACGCAGACTCTTGGGAAAGTTCAAACTGTGGTGCCTCCAGTTCATGTTGATACCTACGTTGCTGTGGCCACTGCTTATATATGAAATAAGCACAAGTACAGTGGAAGCTATAGAGCAGAAGGTCAACAAGTTCATGAGAAAATGGCTAGGGGTACCACCAGGTCTTTCAGATGTAGCACTGTACTGCAAACAGTCAAAACTTCTGCTTCCCTTCAAGTCAGTTGTTGAAGAGTACAAAGTTGGAAGGCTTGCAATGATGCTACGCGAGTCAGCTGATGACGTGGTTAAGTCCCTTCAGCCCACACTGAAAACGGGGTGGAGAGTGGAAGAAGCTGTTGATGCTGCCCAAGAGTCACTCAAACTGAGGGAGGTAATCGGATACACACAAACGAATAGACGGGGATTTGGTCATGGAGACATCCACTGGTGGTCCAAGGCATCAAGCAAGGAGCGCAGAGGCATGGTAGTTCAGGAGATACGAGGAGCTGAGAATGATAAAAGGTTGCAAAAAGCAGTGCAGCAGGTCCAACAAGGCCAATGGACTACATGGGAAGGAGCCCTGCAGAGGTCCTTGACATGGAATGATATATGGCATATGGAACCTCTTAGGCTCAGCTTCGTTGTTAGATCAATGTATGACCTGCTGCCGTCGGCCACCAACCTTGTGAAATGGGGAAAGTCGGATGATGAGCAGTGCCCCCTGTGCCAGGGGAGGCAGACACTTGAACACGTGCTCTCAGCGTGTAAGGTGTCATTAGAGCAAGGGCGATTCTTTTGGCGCCATAACAAAGTGCTAAATGAGCTTGCTGCGACAATAGATCTGGCAAGGATGAAGGCGAATAGCAAACCCAGGCTGAGCACCGCAAATACATACTTTCTGAGGGCAGGAAAGTCAGCAAACCCCAAACCGAGTAAACCTGGTAGCAGTTTACCATCTCTTCTTGACTGTGCAAACGACTGGGAGATGGGCGGTAGACCTACCTGCACGAGGGGCATATCCAGAGAGTATCAGAAAATCGCGGAGACGGCCGGATATAGTGCTTCATTCTTCAGCAACGCTTCAGGTCATACTGATTGAACTGACCGTGCCATTTGAATCCAGATTAGACGAGCAACATTTGTTCAAAGCGGCCAAGTATAGTGATCTGGCCGCGGATCTGAGACACGATGGGTTCACTGCAAGGGTCATGGCTGTTGAAGTGGACGCAAGAGGGCTTGTGGCTGCATCAGTGTATGATTTATTGAAACTGTTGGGGCTGAGGAGACAGTCCAGAACACTGAAGAGGCTTAATGAAACTGCCGAAAAGGCATCAGGCTGGTTGTGGAACAACCGCAATGGGCAATGGAAATCGTGACAATAAACGCTGCGGTACAGAAAACACCAAAATTTTTTAAAGTCCATAATACTCTGCGTTTTTTGGTGTACTAGTGAAAGGGCGTGGGGGCAAGCGTTTCGTTTCGTTGCCCTCGCCAAGAGCGCTGGCGGTCGCTGTCTCGAGAGACTGAACGTGGTGATCCCGGTACGACCGGGCCCTCCCAGTTCTTCGGTTAGCGAGGCAGTAGTTTAGCTCCTGTGTCCGTAAATCGCAGCCTTCGGTCGTGATGTTAGCAAGCAGTCGCATCTCCGTATCGTAGCTCGACAACAGTCTCGAAAAACGGCCCCGCTCTCGCAACGAGCCGTGGGCCGGCAGTCAGTAATCTGGTGTCGCTTTCGGCCAGTCCTGTCCGACTAGTCGGCAGGCGGCCAGTGGTTCTCGCAAGAATAATTTGCCGCCGGGGCCGCCGGGATCCGCTCTGCACAGAGCGCTGTCTCCCTCCCCGCGCGAGCGAGCGACGAAATGCTGTGTTCGAAGGACAGTTATCTGGTTGATCCTGCCAGTCGTCATATGCTTGTCTCAAAGATTAAGCCATGCATGTCTAAGTTCACACTGTCTCACGGTGAAACCACGAATGGCTCATTAAATCAGTCGAGGTTCCTTAGATGACACGATCCTACTTGGATAACTGTGGCAATTCTAGAGCTAATACATGCTTATGGTAAACGATTGAGGGCAAGTTCCGTATCCTACTAGTGACTAGGCTGTTGCTACTGGTGTCAGACTGTATCGGCTAGACCGTTCCTCTGACGTCCAGGCCGGGTCATGCTGCATGGGCAACAGCTTGATCTAACATTGCCCAACCTCGTGCCACCGAAAGTTATTTCGGGAGGTACGCTCCTTTGGTCAGAAATGACTGGTAGGGAAGATCACAGTGAAAGGGCTGTGACTGAGGGGCAACAGGCGGCGTATATTATAAGGGGTGTCAGGCACAGAATTTCAGTGGCTAGCGCGCAGTGGCTAGACTCGTCGGCTTCGCGCTGGTGTCTCAGTGTGTGTCCTTAGTTGTGATGTGCGACGGAACGAACGGAATAATTTGTCTTCTCTTTGTTACTTTCACAATTGCCTCCACGGCTGGCGGAGTTGTGGATTTTAAAGTTGCTACCATAAGTGAAATGGGTTCATTTTCGATACAAGACAACAGGAGGCTGAGACGCTTGGGAGTCATGACCCAAGTGGGCCCGCCCCCTTAGAGTGTAAAGGAGTATATCGGGCCGAAACACTTGTCGGACGGGGGGACTACTTCAGATGATCAGATTGCTTCCTGTTGTATCGCTCTGTAAAGAGTTTCCTATCTTATACATATATATATACATATGAAAGGGGAGCCACGCTGGTGTAATGGCTTCGGCGTTGTACTGGCGACCAGGTGTTCATGGTTCAAACCCGGGCGTCGGCGTTTGAAGAAATGTTTACGGCCGGAAATTTGACTGAAGTGTGATAAACCCTCTGTGGATGGGAAGGAGCGAAGCTCCTGACCGGGTTGGAAGGAAAGTCCTCAGGTTCCCCAGCCTCGCAATGACATGTCATTGGGCCGAAGGGCTGAAAGCCCAAGTGCCGCTGGATAAGAAAAAAAAAATACATATGAAAGTGACCCATAATTTTATTTTTTATTCAATTGAATTTTATTTGAAAAATTAACAAAGAAGAAAAGATCTTGTACATAAATAAATTATAAATTGTTCCAACAGTCTTTATCGAATTATTTAAATTTGGTGTAAAGTTCTTGTTGTGTATTTAATTACCCCTAGCAGAGTCATCGTCTAAGGTTAGTCTGGAGAGAAGCCCATCGGAATCTAGATAGCACATTACCATCTCATCTAGGAACCTATACAGTTTGACTATACCTTTGATGTCGATACACCATCACTCTTTTCAGAGAATGGGATATTTCTTGTAAGACCAGTCTCTTATCTGGCACTATCCTGGTATCTGCTACATCTATTGTTCAGGGTAATATCACCATCAGTATATCTTTCCTCTCGCTACAATTATTAAAATTTAAAGTAGGGATTAAAAAACAAACCATGTTCTGGATATTTGAAATAGCGTTCTCGCGTGGAAGCTTTTTTTTTAAAAATGGCATCATCATCAACTTTGAACTCCTCAAGGTGCGTAGGTCTACAACAAACTTAAGTCTTCCTGTCACGTGCCATCAGCCCAAGGTCTTTCCATGTCTTCTTCGTGCCTGTCTGCAGTTCTCTTTTCCATGTGCTCTTTGATCTCTCTCTACTTCTCTTGGGATTTCGAACAAGGACTGCCTTGTAATGTTAACAACAGGTCACCTAAGTGTTCTCTGGGCCCGAAGGGTGAGCAAAGAATAGTCTCACTGACCTACCATGCATGTTTTAAAATGTGACTAATGATGGCAAGGGCATGGGACGTTTACCCCATCTTTTAGAAATTTTAAAACCACGAAAACTTCAACTTTTTAAATGTAGCACTTTTAAAAATGTCTCATCACTTTTTACGCTTCTTGTATGTATGTATGTGTGTGTGGGGTTTTTTTTTTGTTATCTGTGCGTTTGGTCAGACCAAACTTTGTGACACTAGCCACAGCAGGTGTCATCTCCTGACACTGTTATATTCGCGAACAATCTTTAACTGTTCGTCCAGTGCGTTTGGCGTTCATGATATGGCACGGCACGTTCGGGCTATTTAGGGAACTTCTGGCGACGCTGTCATTTTGCTTACCTATGAAACAGGAACGGTCTCTTTGTCTTGCAATATTTTCCATTGTAGACCAAGTCCAGTCAGGTCCTCGGCGAATCTTCAGTAGCTATCGTTTGGCTGTACTGACCTGACGGGACCTGCAAACTTCAAACCATGCTTCTTTCAGTGCGAGAATTCTCTTCTGCTGGTTTCTAGTCACGTGCCAAGAGGAAATAGATAACGAAAAATGTTGTCTCGCCATTTGCTGCTGTGTCTCTCTAGTATACTCGGTTTCCAGTACTGTGACATGAGAGGAGGTAAATATTGTCTCACCTGAACGCAGTGTCCATAACAGACCGTGATGTGGGACCTTTTTTGACTGGAATAAATCTACGTTTGAGAGCCAAAAATAAACTTTTTTTTGTTGTTAGCTCCCCTCTACAAGGTTGAAGCAGGGCAGAAGACCACATTTGAAAAGAAAAAAAACCGAAGCTGGCATGTTTTTTTTTTTTTTTCTAAATGAGAACAACAAGAAATAAAAACGCTTCGCTTAATGGAGCAGGCACATTCTTTTTGCAGATTATTAGTAATTAATCAATTGTATTCTCTATATACGACCCTAATGTCATACTCGGAACCATGGTAATTTCTCACACTAAATAGATATTAGCGATCGTCATCAAACGATATAGTTTTATAAGACATGTAGGCCATGCGGTCACTGCCCTGGCAAAATTAAAAAAATTAAGAAACCTACCCACCACAAACATATTTATAGAATATGTGATTCCTGTATACACACATTTGGATCCAACGGGGTTCGTGTACTGTGCTGAGATCCTCCTTGTGTGATCTAATTGAGGAGATCGGAGCACTGATGGAGTTGGCCATTCGCAATGAAGGTAGTTCCTGAAACTTGTGCTTTTGTAAAATACAAAGATTGAAGTGGTATGACAAGATCACTAATGTGGAACGGATGACAAGATCACTAATGTGGAACGGATGACAAGATCACTAATGTGGAACGGATGACAAGATCACTAATGTGGAACGGATGACAAGATCACTAATGTGGAACGAATGACAAGATCACTAATGTGGAACGGATGACAAGATCACTAATGTGGAACGGATGACAAGAACTAGTCAAATGCCAGCGGAATAAGAGATGAGAAGAAGGCGCTGGAGATGGGCAGGGCACACATTGAGAAAACATGTTGATAGCATTACTAGGCAGACCTAGGGAAAGAGAGACAGAGGAAAACCAAAGAACACATGCAGCAGGAGAGAACTGAGACAGACATGAAGAATACGTACAAAGACATTGAGCGGATGGCACGGGACAGGAAGACTTAATATAAGATAGTTGATGGCCTATGCTTCTTTGGGAGCTGAAGGGCTATGCTGATGACTCATTAAAGAAAAACACAAATGTAATGTTACTAATTTCAAAGAACCATAAATGTACTGTCTCTGTTATGTTCCAACTGCTGGTTGTATGCCAAACAATGTTTGCTGGTCAACGGAAAAAATGAACAGCACCACGTTGACCAATATAGGTGTGTATGACGTAATGTCAAACAATGAAAAACGATTATATAAGAAGTAGTATTGAGGGTACTAAGTTAAGTCGCAAATACCATGAATACCTCCATATGGAGTTGCCATTTTTAACATGGATTAAATGTTTTCCTGACGAAACAAAACATGCAAATTCTAATCCTTGTAAACTGACTGGGGAAACATTAAAGAACGTGTGGATACTTGATGTTGGCACATGTCAAGCTTAACAGCCATATCTGAATAGGTAATTAGCCCGTCATGTATATCATGAAAGCAAGCAATATTCTTTCGGCTTGACACGAACCTGGCGTTGGATAGTGCACATGTTTAGAAAACTATTTGATAGTTTTACAATGCACTTCTTGTTCTGGAATCCAAGCGAAACAGAAATAGATGGTTATTAAAACATTCACTCAACGGAGAAGAGAAATAGAGACGTATATGAAAGGGATAACTAAGACATGGAAACATTTGAGCGGATGGCACAGGAAAATAAGGATTGGCATGTTTTTATTCATTATGTTTCCTCAGGTTAGAAGCAATCCACTTTCCTTGGGCACGGTATGGGAAGAAAGAAGCTGGAATATATCGTGACAACAGGGAAGATTGAAGGAAAAAGAAACTGAGGACGTCAAAGAAAGAAGAGACATGACATTCTGACATCATGGCATGGAAAGAAGTCAAAACAGAATTGATCAGTAGCTAAGTAGACAGGCAATACAAATGGAAATTAAGGTAAGAAGGTGGGGATGGATAGGACATACACTCAAAAGAGAACAATCAAGCATAGCCAGAGGTGCCCTTGACTGGAACCCACAAGGGAAAAGAAGAGTGGGGAGGCCAAGGAGAACTTGGAGAAGAACTGTGGAAGAGGAGGCTAAGGAAATTGGAATGACTTGGGCACAGCTGAAAAAGATAGCCCAGAATGGAAATCGATGACGACAACTGTTTCAGCCCTATGTTTCACGGGAAACGGAAAGGAGTGATGATGATAAGTAGACAGGAAGTTGTGGAGAGACATGATCACCTTCACCACCAGACATGGTACTTGATAATGATGATGTATTTGTTGAAGATATCTTAACGGGGAGTTGAAAGGTATTGATGATGTTGCAATACCTTCTTATTCTTTTTCCATCTTTCGTTCTTTATGGGCTAACACTAAAGCTCATTCCTGGGAGAAAGTCTGCCCTACAACACTGAATTTACGCTTGCAGTGAATAATTTTTGGGTCGCTCTCTTGTCCACTACGGCAGTATTCTGTGACAGTTGTTGTGCTGACTAATTACGTGCTTTTCAGAGGTCGGCACCTTTTTCTTTCTCTGCTATGTAGCAGATATTTGATATTGTCAAATCAATTGACACTCCTTTTTGGTGATAATTCATCACAGGTGCGTGGCGCTTCACAGCTTTGCGTAGATTAACGCAGGTAAAACCCACATGGGCCTCCTCAGTTTTCGCATAGTTTTGTTTGTCAAAACCGTGCCAGGCGATACAATTTCTCGCTCGCTGACGGATTTTGTATGCACAAGCGACGGATAAAGAGATTACTTGACTGTGCGACACCTTTTGGACAGACATGAATGACATCATCATTTCCTGTCCACCAGTTTCAGAGGAAAGTAAGATGTTAAATCTGAAACACATTGTCGAAAGAGTACACGGACTTGTCACTTCCATATTTGGGAGACATGACCTCTGCATTACGCGCAGAATTTTTCCTACTTGGAAATATTTGAATTACCCCACCTAAATATACAGTTTTGAAACGATTGATGGGGGTTAGAAATAGAGGAACCACCAAATTCCTGATTGGACCCTGCCTAAATCGTAACCAACAACTGCGGGGGAGGCGAAAGTAATATAATCTGACACTTTTTGCAAGTCTAGTTCACTGTGAGAATCGCTTGCAAAGACGAAGACCAGACTGCCAGAGTTAGAATCAGATTTCCATTTATCAGACCGGACTTGGAGCATTTTGAAGGACTTAAACAGCTCAGGAAAATTCTATCATTTAATAAGGAAAACCGGGATCTGAGGAAACTGAAAACACGGAGTCATAGTGGGAATTTATTGTTAAAGTAACGACACGCAAGAACACGTGAAAAAAGGCATCTATGTTGCCGTGGGTTCGTTTCGTTATTCCATTGGGTCTTTCATTCTATTAGTATTATTTGAATATGCATGCTTGAATATTCATCAATATCTCAGTTAATGTCCATACATAGGTTTTCATTGACTACTGAGTGTCCAAAGAAACGTTGGTTCCGTACGAGCTTCATTATCATTAATATAAACTTCATATGAATAAGAGTTCATCAGGTCAAACAACAATCAATACTCAAGTTGAAGCAAACTGAGCGTAACCGAAATAATATGGGTAAGTCCTTGCTTGAGTCCAAACGTTTTATTGACGAAACAACAGATGAAGACATTATATATATTATTCATTGATAGCATACATCTATAATTTAGTACATTGTGAATCCATATCATATTCTCAGTCCGTGTCCAGTAAAAATGAATCAACATCGCCAGAACAGCATAGCTGTGTGCACGCGTAGTTGGGGTTTCCAACGACCGACAATGAGCGTATGCGTCTGATAAATATTATCATATGGACTGAAATATTCTTCTTAGAAGTTGGTTATATACCAATCTATTATATCACTTTATTCACATACATTTGGACTGACCCTGAGTCCCTACTTCGAAGGACTTATATAAATATGTGGCAATACAATGCCTAACACTGGACATCCATAGGACGCGTCTTCACAGCTTGACGGTCAACGTAAAAAGGGTCTCGTATCTAAGTCACGATGCGTGACCTACCAACGCCAACACGTCATAAATCGATCGTGTACATAGCGTTCAATAGACCACGAATTCTTAATCTCAAATTATATTAAACGCTGTGACCATAGAAATAGCACAGTGCCAAACATAGCAGACGGCTTCAATAAAATACCGTAACATCTCCCTGTCCACCGGGGAAAAAAAATCTATTAGATAGATTTTTTTGAACTGTCTTAATAAAACATATGAAAAATTTAACAAACACCCGACATATGGTCTACGATGTTCTGGCTAGAACAGTGTCGTGGTCATGTCGCTAATATATAATCATATAATATATTGACAGTCATGCTATACATGTAAATTAAATAACCTAAAGGATTGTCAACAGTCATTAACTAATTAACTAATTAATTAACGTAAGTGTTAACTAAGTACGAAGGTGAGATGTCATGAAATTATTATAACCAATTAAAATTAACTAATTACTTATAGTGTATGTGTAAGTAGTCAAATTATTGAAAATCTAATTAACGAAAGTGAAAGAAGATGTCATAAGAAAAAGACAAATGAGGAGTAAAGACAAGTGAAATGTAGAAAACTAAGGTAAAAATCAATAGGTTTGAAATTAAATATCTGTATCACTAAGTACTTAAATTAACTAATTAAATAATAATATATCATATCATTATCATATTACTAATTACATCCAAGAACATTATCTAAGCATTGTGTGAGATTCATTTGTTTTCTTTGTTGCACATTTGTTTCTTTTATAGTTCATTTTCATATATTTTTTTCTCACATTTCAATTTAATTTTATTGCTTTATTAATTCAATCAATAACTAGAATTAAGTAATATTGGATATGACGATCCAGACTTCGTTATTTTCCATAAAGATCTACATAAAGTTGCATTTGAAAACTGTTTAACTGTTCCGATCCTGAATGAATTTAAGTTTTCACAACGTTCAATTAGTCATTTCACATAACGAAATTTGTCCACTTTGAATTCATATATTCTTTCCGACTTTGTTGCAACTAGTTGTAGCATGAATGGACACTAACCAAAGTCCCAACGTAAATACGAACTCAATGTCTCTTCAAAATTCATTTCGTATGAAGCATGTCCCTAATAATCATTTATTTGAATTGTAGTCGACGTTTCATTCGCAGGTCGAGAGTTTAACGATAGGATTCTGTCTCTTGTGATAGGTACTTTCGTTACTTTATTCGAAAAGTTTCAGTGTTCATACATCTGAAGGATTTCTAGACAGTACATCTGCCACGATATTCTCTGTGCCTGATATATATTTGATGGTAAATTCAAACGGCTGGAGAAGAATGGCGAATCTTGTTAGCTTGGGGCTTCTATGATTAGCACGGCGTAGCGATGCCACCGCCTTCTGATCAGTTTGCATCACGAAGGGTGCACCCAAGAGGAATTTCTCTAATTTGGTGATGGCCCATACGACGGCCAGTAATTCTTTGTCCACTATTGAATATTTAATCTCTGGAGTCTTAAGTTTACGTGAGATGTAAAGAACCGGATGTAGTATGCCTTCGTGACATTGGAGCAGACAAGCGCCAATCCCATAATTACTGGCATCTGTACGAAGGATAAACTTTTTAGAAGCATCAGATAGTCTCAAAATAGGTGGATTTGAAAATATATGCAATATTTTATTAAAAGTTTTTGTCGCATTCGTCTGTCCATGTCACTTTCAGCGGCATGTCTTTCCTCAACAATGATGACAAGACAGCCGTGATGGATGACAAGTTAGGTACGAATCTGCTGTAGCATTGAACTAGCCCTAATAAGCTCCTGACTTGCTTCTTCGTTTGAGGAACTGTTAATTTTAATATTTTTGAAACCGTACAAGGAACCGTTTGAATAAGTCCCGCTCCGATAATATGCCCCAGAAAGGTTATCTCCTGAAACGCAATTTGTATTTTTGTAAGTTTCGCGGTCAAATGATTATCCCGGAGTATTTCCAAAACACATTTAAGCCCTGAAAAATGTTCCTCAAATGACGAACTAAATAAGCATATGTCGTCGATGTATGTGATGATGTCTGGTCTACCTGATAAGATATTTCGCATCATGCGAATAAAGGTTGCTGTAGCGTTAACAAGCCCAAAAGGCATCACATTCCACTGGTATAGACCTTGTGGAGTGGAAAACGCTGTGTAGTATTTAGCTTTTTCGGTTAGTGGTATCTGCCAATAACCTTTAGTTAAGTCTATCTTAGTGAATATTGTTGCATTGGATAGACGTGGAAGTAAATCGTCAATAAGTGGATGTGGTTCGCTCTCAACTACAGTTTGTGCATTTAATTTTCTATAGTCGACGCATAGTCTAATGTTGTTGTCCTTCTTTATGACAATGACTAATGGAGAGGAAAATGGAGAATTACTAGTCTCAATAATTCCTAAAGACAACATCTGTTCACGTTCCTGAGTCGTTTTAGTAAGAAAGTGTAGTGGAACTGAATAAGGGTGTACACGAATTGGTGTATCATCATTAAGGGTAATGTCATGACTAATTACCGATGTGCGACCTGGTACGTCGGTCAACACATCTGTGTAAGATTGTAGAAGATCAGTAATCTGATGACGCTGTTGCGGTGTAACCGAAGAAGAGATGGTTACGTCCCGCCAAGTTTCAGTAGGTTGTACTATAGGTACAGGTAACGCCATCTGTACCTCAGGAAAAGAAGATTCTTCTTCCTGAATAACTGACAGATTAGGATAGTGACATGTAGGTACTAATGTGTCATATAGTTCGTGAAAAATAGCCTGTAGATGTTCTGGACGAGTATGAAATTGTTTGAGCATATTTATATGGTATATTTTGTTATGTCCCTTAATATCTAGGACATAATCGACATCAGAAATCTTATCAATAACATGGTAAGGACCATGCCATGAGATAAGTATTTTATTGTTGTTATGTGGCAGTAAGACATAAGCTTGATCTCCTGGAAATAATTGACGTAATCGTCTAGTTCTATTTTGTAGAGTTCTAGCTTTTGCCTTAGCAGCCTCAGATGAAGCTGTTGCCATTTGGCAAGATTCAATAATGTTATTCCGGAGATTAACTACATACTCATAGGATGACTGGGTATCCTGAATCATCTCGGAGTCAATCAATAAATCTTTTATTAGTCCCATAGGACCTCTTGGTGGAGCACCGAAGACTAATTGAAATGGAGAGAAGCCCGTTTGTTCATTTGGCACCTCTCGATAGGCCAACAAGACAGCCGGGAGCACTCTGTCCCAGTCCTGTGGATGTTCAACCGTAACCTTATGTAACATTTGCTTAAGTGTACGATTAAGTCTTTCTACGGCACCATTACTCATGGGATGATAAATGCTACTGAGATTCCTATCTATGTTCCAGGTCTTCATTACCTCTTTCATTGTATCAGATATGAATTGAGATCCATGGTCTGATAACAATTTTCTAGGAAAACCTACTCTAGAAAAGATAAGATGTAGTGCATCAGCTACATCTGTGGTAGTGGTGGTCTTCAATGGTATGCTTCAGGCCATCGTGTGCATAAATCAATGCACGTGAGAACAAATCTATGTCCTCTTGCTGATGGTCAATGGCCATCTTGTCAAAAGGTCTCACAGATATGTCACAAGCCTGAATAGGCGCCGTGTGAAAAGCTCCACGTGCTTTCACTTCCTGGCATATAGTACATGAGCGTACGTACTGTGAAATATCTCGTGAAACTCCCGGCCAAAAAAATGAAGATAATACTCGAGAACGTGTCCGAGTATATCCCATGTGACCTGCGCACTTAGAATCATGTGCGTGTTGAAGGATGTACCGTCTAAAAGGAAAAGGTACCATGACTTGTTGTTTTACTTGTGTCTTATCCATAAAACATCTAACTAATATGTCATTTTTAATAATAAACCAATGATTATTCTTATTGTTTAAAGTAAGATAGTCAACATTGTTGACCAGGGCAAAATTTTTTTTTAATCATCTGTCTTCTTTCTGTTTTTCAGCAAAGGATGCTCGGTCAACCGAAGAATGAAAATCAATATGTCCTTGGTTTTCTGGTTCCTTCTTATTAGTGTCGATAGTCTCTAATATTTTAGTTTGAGCTCTTGTTATCACAGAATTTCCAATGCATAGATTATTTTTCTCCCATTCAATAATCTCCTCTGGTATACAATCCTTGCTGCCATGTATGCGACCCACCATAAGATCTGCAATTGGGTTCCTTAACATGCATACTTTAACATTACCTGTGAAAAAAAGGTGTGTTGACATGAATTATAGCAGTGGGGTAATGTTCAATTGTTCCACCAAATGTCATGCATCTGATATATTCCCCTGTTGCACAACTGGGGTGAACAAGTGACTGCCGAACTCCGATAGTGGTCGATCCGGAATCCCTCGGAACAGAGACGATAGACCCATTTACTATCCCTCTATTGAATATTAGGGAGCCTGTTCCATCATTGGCTGCAAGACCTACCTCTGGTAGAATATGTCCGCAGTTCAGTACTGTCTCCTTTGCTTTCTGAAAAACAAGATTACATTCTGGGCAACTATTTGCCACGTTATAATTAATTGCATAACATGTCGAAGAAGACTGTATTACTTTATCGTTTTGTGAAACATCTGGCGTTGTATTGTTAGTAATTGCTGCCCCTGTATGGTGATGATAAAGAGACGATCTACGAGACTGAGATCTATGACGAGAATGATCATTGGAATTATCCCGTTGTCCCCTGTAGTAACTGTTATCTCGATGTCTCGAGCCATGAGTATTGTTATTCCAATTGTTACTAGTGTTATTGTTATATGATTGACTATGATTTGCGTTATGTTGACCATTATTGTACCTCGACTGAGGTGAATAATTTCTATTTTGTGGTCTACCTCTATTAAAGTCACTCTGATTGTTGAAATCATTATGTCCTTTATGGAAATTAACATTATAATTTCCCTTGAAGCGACTTCTATCTACGCTGTGTGTTCTTGGTTTGTAATGACTGTTGTATGACATATTAGAGGCCACAGGTAGAGGTTCCCTTATTAGCGAGTTAGAAATGCTCGCATTTGGATGAGAGTGCAATAGTTTATTGAAATTTTTTCTAACTCATCGATGGTAGATGGTTTACGTTCTTGCAAATAGGCGAAGAACGGTGGGCTGACAGAGGATAACACTTTATCCCTCAGTAACAAATCGACTAACTTGTCGTATGATTTGTTGACACCTGCCAGTTCCACCCATCTGTTAAAGGTATTGCGTATGTTCGCAATAAAACCTGTAAAGTCTTTATTATTATCTGGAAAAATACTCTTAACACGTAATCTGCAACCTTCTTCGTCCAAATGGAAACGACGTAGTAATAAGGCCTTAATGGCATCATAGTCATTAGCTATTGTTGGGTCAACATTCCGAACTGCACTTAGTGGTTCCCCGTCCAACAATTCATAAGTTTTATAGCCCATGTTTGTCTTGGTAAGTTATGTGTTAAACATACCTGTTCAAAACGTGATAGATACGATCCAAGGTCGTCGAAATTCAATTTGAAAGGTGGTAATTTAAAATTGTAAAAAGGTTTATTTTGGTTGGATGAAGATCCATTTTGTGTATCAGTATTATTATTATTTCCAACTGAAGCTACTTGAGCTTTTAAGTTTAATTCAGCTATACGCATCTGTATTAACCTTTCCTCTGCTTCTCTTTCTTGCCTAAGTTCTTCTTTTTCTCGTCTAGCAATTTCTCTTAATCTATTTTCTTTTTCAATTTCTTTCATCTCACGTTCTGCTTCTTCCTTCTTCAAAGCAGCTTTTTTCTGAATATCTTTTTGTTCAAGCTCTTCTAAATCTGCTTTATATTTCGCAAGTTCAGTTGTCGCAAATTCCAGGAGTGCATCTCCCTTTTTATTACAATCTTTTCCAATTTTAATGAAATGATCCAAGGTAAGCATTCTTGACGTTAATTTTGTAAGTAATTACTAGTCTATCGTAATCACCAATAGAATTTATGTACTTATTTGTACTTACTCAACGTATGAATAGTCAATATAATTAATTATAATACTCTTGTAATGTTATTTGTAAGTTCTACAAATATATAATATTTTGCAAGAATATTATATGTACCCACTAATATATGCCATAAATAGTTACACTATTTATTTATTTAAGATGCTGAATTAAAAATCAAGAATCTACTATCATGACCTAATAATCATGGGTATTATCCCTCAATAATTATGTTATTTAATCAATAGTATGTGCTAAGTCACCACTGTAGTATTATGTACGTGTATTTTGTAATATATATCACAAATAGTTACCCAATTCAACACCTATGCATGGTGTTAATACCAAACAGTTATTCAATAAACTTATCTTAATTCAAAATTTTTATTGTAAATATGAAGTTATGACTTCATGCCTTAGGCATCATGTATAAAGTGCCTCACTAATGTATTAGACCACTACTGCAATATGATGACATCACTTGAATCATCATCAAATTGCATAAAAATTAATCAAATTAATTTACTATGTTATTCGTGATCAAATTTTAATATTATTATTATATTATTAATGTATGAGAAGAACAACAACAATACAATTTATCAACCAAGGATTTACAAAACGATAGTACGATACCAAAGTGACATTTCACAATTAAAAAGGATTTTATGAACTAAGCCTAGAAATCGGAAATATCACAAGGTCAAGGATTGAACAAAATCGAGATTGAACCTGCGTACACATAAAATGATGACGTATACATGGACTCATCTGACAGTTATACAATACATTTAAATGAACATAAATATAGCAAGGTTAGGAGTACGAGATAGATTACTAACAATAATACAAAACTCAATAAAATGAAACTGAATACTTTAGAAAACCCCAATTATTCACGGAACTAGACACCTAACATGCAAGGTCAAATAATGGCAAGTACGAACGGACAATTCATCGGAAGAATCATCGATGAGGTCCTTCGCTAAATGCAATTAATTAACGGCCCTACGGAACAATCAGAACTGTCCTTGACGTTCGAAAAGCCATAAGGTTCAGTTCTGATCCCCTCCTACCGCCCACGAGAGTTAACTACACGATATAAATACATATAGAAACATAAAAACATACAACAGTTAACAGATGCTTTTTGAAAAGCCTTGCCGGTGAATAACATGGACAGAACATTGTTCGAAGTCTAAACAGGTACTTAGCTTTTAGACACGATAGGTTTTTACAGTGCCTGTTTCACCCATAGGATCAGGAACTCGTATGAACAGTTCATGAAGGTTGAAATTAGCTTCCATCGTTTGAAGACGTATGTTGAAAGAATTATTTGACAGTCGATGTATGGCGCTACCATTCACTGAGTTCGTTACGTTGCTATGGTATGACGTCACCGGTGTACAAATTGGAAAAAAGGTCCATTTTGCTTGAAGGGAATTGTTTCTTCACTATGTATTGTGACTTAAAAGTCCACAGCCACTACTGGCCACCATTGTTGCCGTGGGTTCGTTTCGTTATTCCATTGGGTCTTTCATTCTATTAGTATTATTTGAATATGCATGCTTGAATATTCATCAATATCTCAGTTAATGTCCATACATAGGTTTTCATTGACTACTGAGTGTCCAAAGAAACGTTGGTTCCGTACGAGCTTCATTATCATTAATATAAACTTCACATGAATAAGAGTTCATCAGGTCAAACAACAATCAATACTCAAGTTGAAGCAAACTGAGCGTAACCGAAATAATGTGGGTAAGTCCTTGCTTGAGTCCAAACGTTTTATTGACGAAACAACAGATGAAGACATTATATATATTATTCATTGATAGCATACATCTATAATTTAGTACATTGTGAATCCATATCATATTCTCAGTCCGTGTCCAGTAAAAATGAATCAACATCGCCAGAACAGCATAGCTGTGTGCACGCGTAGTTGGGGTTTCCAACGACCGACAATGAGCGTATGCGTCTGATAAATATTATCATATGGACTGAAATATTCTTCTTAGAAGTTGGTTATATACCAATCTATTATATTACTTTATTCACATACTTCGAAGGACTTATATAAATATGTGGCAATACAATGCCTAACACTGGACATCCATAGGACGCGTCTTCACAGCTTGACGGTCAACGTAAAAAGGGTCTCGTATCTAAGTCACGATGCGTGACCTACCAACGCCAACACGTCAAAAATCGATCGTGTACATAGCGTTCAATAGACCGCGAATTCTTAATCTCAAATTATATTAAACGCTGTGACCCTAGAAATAGCACAATGCCAAACATAGCAGACGGCTTCAATAAAATACCGTAACAATCTACTAGTGCCTTAACCTACTTCTCTGAGCAACCAGTCTGTGAGCCATGATTGGCGTAAGTTGTACATTTTACATTCTATATTTTTCATTACTAACATGTGAACTAATATGTTTTTATTGCCATGTGAATATTAATATGTGAAAATAGCTAGTGGATGTCCAAGTAATTTGAGGCTGGCAACCTCAGCATATAGAATGATGATTTCATGAACCACCACTGCAAGGGCTGGTGACTGCTTTATTGCTAGTTTCTTACAGAGAACTAAAAAACATAGGTAGTCCCAAGTTCCATATGGAGCATGGAGGGAATGATGAAAGAAATGATGTACATTCTAATTATAATATTTACAATTACAAACCAGTGTAAATGTATATGTAAACATATTCACTTTAAAAATAATGAAAGTTTTCAAGCTTGTCAACTGGTGTAGATGTAACTGAAAACATATGCAATCAATATTGTGAACATTTTTCAACCAGTGGAGATGTAAATGTAAACAGATTCTATCTATACTTTTAACCTTTTCATTTGAATGTAAAGTAAATATAAAGCTATTCAATTTAAATGTAAAGAAAGTTTCTTCTCGAGGGACTAAGCTTAATTCTCATCGAGAGTAAAGTCTGAGGTAGATGGGATGGTGGAATAGGAAGATGGAGATACATAAGTATGTGTCGGGAAACTCAGAGGGTATTTATTTCTCTTCTTTTGCCATACTAGTTGGTGGTACAGTTGAGAGTACTATCTCTGGAACCAGAAGGGTACAAGTGGCCTAAAGTCAAAGCTAGATACCATCATCAGACGGGGCTTTAAGACGAGGACCAACTTGGTAGACACTCCCTGACCCTTCTGGGAACGTGCTGCGCCCTACAACCTTGACCAGCGATGAGCGTGATCAGCAATCCAGTCTACCAAGAACCAAATCATCAGAAAAAGCAGAACCGTCACTGGCAGCTAAGAAGTAACATATAAAAGCTGCCAAGTGACCTCCTTTACAAACTACCAGTACATCACACAGTGATGATAATTTTCCGTATAAATAATTATTCATTTTTTTCTAAAACCTTTTAGCACCTAAATGATTATTAAATCTGTTATTTGTAAATATACAAATTTAACGCCGATTTAATCATTTTGAATGTACTGCATGTTTTTCTCAGTCAATTTACTAAATACATTCTAAACAGAGCTATACCATAATAAGAAGAATTCCACTGATTAAATCAGGGTGGGAGCTTGAACGAGCTGAAATTAATAATTGCTTAATTCTTCATAAAAGGCGGCTGATCAGATATAAGTTAACAATTGCCCTGCCCAACGCAGCATTGTTCTTGACTTCTGAAATATCTTATGAAACTC
This sequence comes from Oreohelix idahoensis, assembly GCA_024509875.1. NCBI lineage: Eukaryota > Metazoa > Mollusca > Gastropoda > Stylommatophora > Oreohelicidae > Oreohelix > Oreohelix idahoensis. Next base: position 66,932 of record JAMPIV010005595.1, on the reverse strand, counting down.
CCTTGAGATAGAAGCATCATTATCCTTTTATCTACAACTCTGCCAAGAGTAATCTTGTGCGAATGTAGTGTCACGGAGTGTTTTGAGGCTATTTTGTATGTGTGAATGTTCCCATGCTCCAGCGGGAGTTTATTAGTTATGTGAGTTGCTGTGAGCTGGGAATGCGTGCATGGTAATAATTTAGCTACAGGGTTGTGAGCGTTGCTTGAGACAAACTGTTAGCTTTTGTGAGGCGTGAATGAAGATCAGTGGAGCGTGAAAGGATTTCACGGGTTTTAGGGAATACGCATGAAAGGGGCAGTCAGCGGAAGGAGTGTGTTGGTTTAGACGTGTGTTGAGTCAGTAGAGAGTGGAGTCAGTAGACAAGAGACAGCATAGAGTGTAGAGCAGAGAAGGGTGGATGTTGCAGTAGTTGTTTATGAATAATCCTAGTTGCTGTGTGTAGTGATTCCGAGAAGCAGAGTGCTTACTGAATACTCGGGATTGATGATGTCTACATTGTTTGTAATGGCCCTGCGTCCATTGTGATTTGTGGTTCAAATAATATATTGTGGAGATTGATACAGGCTGTTGGAGTTATTCCTTGGACAATGAGCTGTACGAGCGGTGTGTAAGTGTTGTCTGTCTAATCTTCCACATCCACCTATATACACCCTACTCGTCACATGTAGACACATGTGAAGACCCATATTATACATTCTTGAGCTTTGGCCACTGTTGGACCACTACTGCAAAGTAGGGGAGGCAATTCCGTGACAGCGATGAAGTTGCCAGCCCCATACACAGTCGAAGGATGCCATGGTTCTGTTCTGTGTTTGTATCCTTACTTAGATTCTCGATGAGTGTTATATCTTCGCCAACAGTAAAAAAGGCAAAAATAACCAGTTTTATCTGTTAACAGTAAAAACAGGGTGAAATGTTTAAAAAAGCCAGTTTTATCTATTAGCAGTAAAACATAATCAATTTTATTTGTTTCACGTGAGAAAGTTTAACATATATATTAGGGCTGGCGTTTGTTACTCTAAATGTAATATTCATTTTAACAAAGCTGAAACTTCTGCTGAGCGTCAGACGGAGCAGAAACTGCAGTTATTTGATGAAACTAAAATACACAGGCCTTGAACAAACTCATGCCATGACCTACAGTCCCGTGACGTCTGTCCCAGCTATTTCTAAGTCTTCCTCACCCTATTCATTTCCTTCTCCATTTCTCTTCTCCGTGTGTTTTTTCGACCTCACTCTGCTCTTCTTATGCTGGGATTCCAGAGAGCAACAGCCTTGTCATTTCGTAATATTTGGTTCATCCATCTCCGGCGTTTTCTTTTCCTGGTGTTTAATTGAACTATTGACCTCATTTTATTTGGATTATTTGGCGTTGCCCAAGTATCTATCTATCTATCTATCTATCTATCTATCTATCTATCTATCTATCTATCTATCTATCTATCTATCTATCTATCTATCTATCTATCTATCTATCTATCTATCTATCTATCTATCTATCTATCTATCTATCTATCTATCTATCTATCTATCTATCTATCTATCTATCTATCTATCTATCTATCTATCTATCTATCTATCTATCTATCTATCTATCTATCTATCTATCTATCTATCTATCTATCTACCTACCTACCTACCTACCTACCTACCTACCTACCTACCTACCTACCTACCTACCTCCCTACCTACCTACCTACCTACCTACCTACCTACCTACCTACCTACCTACCTACCTACCTACCTACCTACCTACCTACCTACCTACCTACCTACCTACCTACCTACCTACCTACCTACCTACCTACCTACCTACCTACCTACCTACCTACCTACCTACCTACCTACCTACCTACCTACCTACCTACCTACCTACCTACCTACCTACCTACCTACCTACCTACCTATCTATCTATCTATCTATCTATCTATCTATCTATCTATCTATCTATCTATCTATCTATCTATCTATCTATCTACCTATCTATCTATCAGTGGCGTACCCTGGTAACGCGAGCTAGGCGTGCTGCTACTTAAAATGAATATGTACGCCTACTATTTAACTTCTTCCCCTCTTAATTTAAAAACCAACTATATCCAATTACCCAACGATAGTTATTAGGGGTATATGTCAATTATCTCCGAAATACTAATTAACTTACAACTTGAAACTCACTGTCACTGTAATAATCTGCATTCCCGGCAACTAACAAAAATTAATCATAAAAAACGCTGGACGGACATAGCCGATTTTTACAACTCGAGAGCTACAAGACCACCGCACGCATGTTCGAATTGTATTGACGTATCTGGCCATGACCCCGATCCACACAAACCAATCTTCAGACGTGAATCCGAAAGGTGCAGCACGCATTGTGACGGAATTACCCGAGAAACTTCTGGCGATTGTAACCAACCAATAAAAACTGCACTATAAAACGCGTATGGGAAACTGAAACTATATAAACTCATAGATTCTATGCGGGAAAATCCGTTATCCTGATGCGTGCGGTTCGAAAGCAGAACTTTAGAAGAGAAATATTTTATAGAATAATAAATTAAATTTTTATTTTTCTTCGGGCATAGGTGTGCGCAGCACGCACAGCACACATAGAGAATACGCCACTGCTATCTATCTATCTATCTATCTATCTATCTATCTATCTATCTATCTATCTATCTATCTATCTATCTATCTATCTATCTATCTATCTATCTATCTATCTATCTGTCTATCTGTCTGTCTGTCTGTCTGTCTGTCTGTCTGTCTGTCTGTCTGTCTGTCTGTCTGTCTGTCTGTCTGTCTGTCTGTCTGTCTGTCTGTCTGTCTGTCTGTCTGGCTGGCTGGCTGGCTGGCTGGCTGGCTGGCTGGCTGGCTGGCTGGCTGTCTGTCTGTCTGTCTGTCTGTCTGTCTGTCTATTACTCATTAACTCCCAATACTTCATTTACTTGCACAGACTTAAGAAATCACTTTCTGGCAGAAATAGATACCGTAGTCTGAAATCCACAATATCACCTTCCTCTAGTGACTTAGACAAACTTTCAGCATTCTATGAGAAAAAATGTGCAAACTCAGTTCTACCCGACTGTCGTGAAACATTCTAAATCCACATATATAAATTAAAAGGTAAATGTAAAGCCTAACACATAAATTCAATAAAAGGAAAGAGAAATGGTAAAAGTACAGTGCTGTCACAATGGCGTACAAAAATCCCCCTTGTTTTCTACTTCGTCTGCAAATTGTAACGTTTCACGTTGATAGTAAAGCCTACTGCATCACTACACGCTTTCTACAATAAAACGTGTACTGCATTTCTAAGAAAACCTTGAGATACGCAAGCTGATTAATGACCTAAATTAATACTTCCATTAATTTCATTTTATACACTACGTTAACATAAACGGAAGGACAGATGGAATTAGGATAGAGAGAGGGAGGGCTGAAAGCAGGAACGCAGGCAACACTAACACGCGTCTCGCGATATACAATTAATGCCACCCTCCCCAAGCGAAAGGCCAGAAGCACTAACTTTTTTTCAAATAGACCGTGATAAAAAACACTACCCATACGAGAGTTAGGTTTAAAAACATGAAAAATGCTTATTGGGAAACATGACATTATACTGGTTTACGTTTGAAAGCCTGACAGTACCCAGACACCACATCGTATCGAAGTGAACGGGAGGTAGAAGAAAATGCATATTTTGAACGCAGCCCCTTAGCCCCATAAAATTTATATATTTGGGTTCCTTAGGACTTGCTGACAAAGAATATGTTAAGTGTTACGCAAATAGTCTATGAATTAACAAATTATAGCCAAAAGAAAATAGTGAGGGTGTCAGACAACACCAAATAATAATCGCACACTGGCATGTTTTGAAACCACCATTTTACGGGAAATAGGTCACCATGTTAAATCCTATTTGATTGGCGGGAATGATATGTAAGGCTAAACACGATTAGTCGGGCTGCAAATACTAATTTTTGTTGTTAGGGGAGACGGAAGGAAGGGTACTTTTTTTCAAACGCGTGTGTAAACATGGCTCGATTGGTTAGACCCGCCAATATAGTCAATTAGGAGCGTCAGTTCAGTGCCACATTTTAAAATAAACTTACTAAGAAACAGTGCGTTGAGAGCCAGATCATATTTTTCTAAATAAAAGTCTGGGACAGAGGCAGATCGGAATTTGTGCCACTATTCATCGCCAGTCAACGTATCTGTGTATTATTTCCATGAATTGTGGTAAGCTTGATATATTCGATATCTTTTAATGAAAATTGAATGTAAATTGATAATATATGTCTGTATATGTGTGTGGTTCAGTAGCCAACATGAGGCAAGGCCTAAATATTGCTCCAACCTGAACATGACGTGTCGGAGAAAAGTAAAACTGCATGGAATTGCCAAACAGTACACTGACACCTATCTTATTGACTAGATAGAACTAATGCTGGAATTGCAGAGGCGTAGTAACCATTTAGGAGGAGTATACTGGTGTAAATTGTTTCAGATGAAGCTAGCAGTTGGCCTACCGCTCTGAACTCAGTGTTTGTTATGTATTGTGTTCAGTCTGGAAATAGATTATAAATTAGTTCTGAAATAGGAGGTACAACCTTCTTGTTTCAGGGACCGTGGTCCTAAGTTATTGAAGCAGCACCTGGTCTGAGTTTTGCTGAATCCAGAGGCTGACAGCATACTCCTTGGTCCAGATAGCGACCAGTGAGGTGTCTCCAGAACACAGTGAAGCAATCGAGCAGAGGAGTCTTTTCCTGCCTCCATCATGAAAGATAAGCTTCTGTGGCCAGAGTAGCTCAACATTATGTGCCCCCTCAAAAATTGACATTTTATCAAACACAGAGGGACAATTAATTGGTTCAAATGACAGGAACTGTGAACTTTTCCCAATACTATTTCCAAGATAATCAAACACTTGAAGTCGTGATGAAAAACAACAACCAAGCTTGAACAAAACCAGTATTACCTCATATTACTACTGCACAACTTACACACATAGAATAATAATAATAAACTATGTCAATACAAAGTTCATATATATAAACTGTGTACATAATACTTGTAATTACATTTGATTGTGATTCCTGGTTCACTGTGTAGTTGAATCAGGATTCTCATTATTGAAAGAATTAATACATATATTTTTAAACTTAAACACTTGACTCATTTAAGATAGTCTTATAGAGTGTTATATGTGTGTGAGTGTCACAGTGTTGTAAAGTGTTGTGGAATAAAATAAATTGTTTATCTGTCTGTTGTTGTTGTGACTTACACTTCATCATTTTCATAACCCTAGACATTTAACGTAGACTTCACACTATTCCAGAATAATTCTGACTGAGGTAAAAATGTGGTAGCAAGTAAGGTCATCTGTAATACACCCCACTTATTAGATACAGATACCTTCACAGCTGATCTCAGTCAGTACACTAAGTCCCCTATAAATATTTATAACATCCCACTTTACCACACCGACATTCCCTTGATGACAGTTAATGAAGTGTATAATTATCTTGTTAGCCTTAAAGATAATAGCTCATCAGGGCTTGATGGAATTAGCAATCGAATACTGCGTTATGCTGCACCAGCTATTAGTGAATAACTAACTTATATATATATATATATATATATATATATATATATATATATATATATATAGATATATATATATATATATATATATATATATATATATATATATATATATATATATATAATCAATGTATCGCTAAGAGTTATTTTCCTTCGGCCTTTAAAATCGCCAAAGTATATCCCCTTTTCAAACCTGGTTCATCAGATAATAGTAATCTCGGTAACTATAGACCAATTTCTCTTTTATCATCGCTATCTAAACCACTAGAAAAACACATACATCTTTTTTTCTTTTTTTTCCCCTTTAACCAGCGGCACTTGGGCTTTCAGCCCTTCGGCCCAATGACATGTCATTGAGAGGCTGGGGAGCCTGTGGACTTTCCTTCCAACCCGGTCAGGAGCTTCGCTCCTTCCCATCCACAGAGGGTTTATCTCAGGATGGCCGTTCAGGGTATTCAGTCAAAATCCCGGTCGTTGACACTGCTTTAAATGCTGAAGCCCGGGCTTGAACCTTGAACACCTGATCGCCAGCGCTACGTTGTAACCATTACACCAGCGCGGCTCCCAACAAAAAACACATACATAAAACAACACTACAGTACTTAGTTAGCAATGACTTGCTAATTGAAAGTCAATCAAGGTTTAGACAACAGCATTCATGCCACACAGCCTTAACTAAGATGGTGAACAATTGGCACCTCAACATCAATAACGATAACATAGGTGGAGCAATCTTTGTAGACTTTAGAAAAGCATTTGATATGATAGATCACGTTATTTTAATAAGACAATTAGAAACAATAAAAGTTAACTTTAAACTAGTGTCATTATTTAAATCATTCCTGTCCGACAGACAGCAAATACCGTAGTCAATCAATACCCTTTAGCTCCCCAAGGAGCATAGGCCTTCAACAAACACATGCCAAGTCTTCCTGTCCTGTGCCATCCACTCAAGTTCTTTCCATGTTTTCCTCATCATTTTCACCTCCGTTTCCAGTTCTCTTCTCCATGTGTTTTTTTGGTCTACCTCTGCCTCTCTTTCCCTGTGGAATCCAGAACAAGGACTGCCTTGTAATGCTATCAACAGGTTTCCTCAATGTGTGTCCTATCCATCGCCAGCGCCTTCTTCTCAACTCTTGTTCCACTGGCACTTGTCTGGTTCTTGTCATCAATTCCACATTTGTGACTTTGTCATACCATTTGAACAGTCCATCTTTTCTACGCAAGCACCCGTTTATAAAAGTCTGCAGCGTTTTGGTTGTTGTTTTTGTTGCTCTCCGTGTGTTACCGGGGCCCGAAAGGGGAGAAAAGAATAGTAACACTGTACCCTACCAGGCATGTCGTAAAAAGCGACTAAGGAAGTACCGTAGTGTGTTACAATAATTCCTTGTCAAGCCCAACCATGATCAATACTGAAGTTCCTCTGGGTTCAATTCTAGGTCCCTTACTTTTTGCCGTATACATAAATGACCTGCCACTACACATCAAGCACTCATCCTGCGACCTATTTGCCGATGACTGTACCATTTACCCAAGTGATAAAAGTTGCAACACACTAGAAGTATTGTTACAAACTGATGTAGACAATCTTATCAAATGGAGCAACAAAAATTGTATGCAAATAAATATCATTAAAACAAAATGTATGATAATATCAACTAGGCAAAAATGACAAAACTCACAGAAAACAACACTTCAGCTCTATATTGGCACCTCACTAATTGATAATGTAAATGAACACAAAACACTAGGACTCATAGTTGACCAACATTTAAGTTGGAATTCGCATGTACTAGCACTGACCAAACAAACGGCACAGAAAGTTTACCAGTTAGCTAAGATTAAACATTTTCTAGATGAGAAGACAAGGAAAATGTTCTATATATCCCAAATACAAACACGCCTAGACTATTGCTCCACAATCTGGGATGGCTGCTCCATGTCCAACACAAAGAGACTTCATTCATTACAAAAACGTGCAGTGCGCCTAGTTTCTGACAAACACCTAACACACTTAGTAGATCTACATAAACATCTTAACATATTACCTCTAAGAAAGCGCTTCCTCTTCAACAATGCCAAATTCATTCACAAAATCCTATCACAGAATGCTCCAACGTACCTGTGGCCTATTTTCAAATACAACGGAAGACACAGCCAACATATTACACGTGCCCAAGCCAAGGCTTGACTTATTCAAGAAAAGTTTAGCATTTTCTGCTGCTCATCTGTGGAACAATCTTCCACACGACCTAAAAAGCATGCTTAGTCCATATTCATACAATCGCAGACTTTTCAAATACATCATGAGTGCAGATTATATGCCACCTTAATTTAGTTATGTTCCCAAATCATTTTCTAATGTAATGTGTATTTTTTAAGGATTATTCTGCCCTGTTCATTATTGATTATGATAAAGTCCTGTAAATGTGTGTTACTGTTATACTTTTACAATGTTGGGATTTTACTTTGTTTTATTGCATTGATTTTGTTTATTTTATTTTATATATATATATATATATATATATATATATATATATATATATATATATATATTTTTTTTTTAATTATATTGAAAATGCATGTGTAGGATAAATGAATTGAGGATGGGAGACGAGAGAAAGGATGGGCAGAATGTTAGACAGGCCTGCGTGCAAAATTCTAAACCATTTGAAGATAAAGTTCGTACGTTCGTTCGTTCGTTCGTTCTATCTGATTCTGCTCTTGAGTTAGGGAGAGCAAAGAAAAACACGAGTTTCTACTCACTCAATAGCAGAATGTTCAAATATTTCAGAAGTTCCGATTCTATACTACCCCAATGTGATCATACTCGAATTATTGTATGATTTACCGTATAGATGTTTAGAATTTGTTTGTTTTTTGTGTTTTATTGTTGTTTTTTTTTTGTTTGCTGTTTTTTTTTCATTACGTTCTTGTTTGCTTAAACAAATACTTTATTTTGATTATGATTGGGTAATGTCATTGTATGCTGTTATATAACCTTTATAATGTTTTATGCCTTTAATTTAATGCTTAAAGTAACATGTGGGAATGAAAGGGTATAGTATGCAAGATAAGTGAGAATGGAAGGGCAGAATGTTAGACGGGCCTGCGCGCCCAATTCTTAACCCTTTGAAAATAAAGTTCGTTCGTTCGTTCGTTCGATCTATCTATCTATCTATCTATCTATCTATCTATCTATCTATCTATCTATCTATCTATCTATCTATCTATCTATCTATCTATCTATCTATCTATCTATCTATCTATCTATCTATCTATCTATCTATCTATCTATCTATCTATCTATCTATCTATCTATCTATCTATCTATCTATCTATCTATCTATCTATCTATCTATCTATCTATCTATCTATCTATCTATCTATGTATCTATCTATCTATCTATCTATCTATCTATCTATCTGTGTGTGTGCCGTTTTTCTTACCTTTTAAAATAAAATTTGATAACATCCACTCTTTGTTCAACACTTACTGGTCCAAAGCGCATATCGCCCTAGGCAAGCTTTTGCGTATACGAAGTTATAAGTGGATCGTGTAGTGTGAAATCTAGAATAGGGCGCAGGGTCCAACTTTGATTACCCAGAGTTCAACAAAGTAATTCACCTGATACGTGGTGGCAGCATTCCTATCAAATTGTTAAACCAAATTGCAACTCAGAACATCACATTAAAGAACTTGCTGGTAATACAAATAAAAGCACAGAGCGTCGAGTAATTCAGTACACTCTCATAGGTTAAGTGTCGTCTCCATGTTGAAGGATGACTTCTTGGGCTTCCAATAGTTTCTGTTGCTTGTCTTGATGACACATTCCTGCAGACTAATTCCCGATTTTGTGTGTATGTGTTCCGTTTATTTTGTATTACAAATGTTCTCTTGATAGTATGTCTTTATCCTTATATTCTACCACGATTCTCAATAAATTGTTATGCATTTTACATGTATAAAATATTTTGTCTAAATGTACAATTTCATATGTACACAAAAGTTTGTCTAATTTGTTGTGTATTATATGTATAAATGAGTTTGCCTAAATATTTTGTAATCTATATGTATAAAATAGGTTGTCTTATTTAAAAACAAAATTGTATGTATAAAATGCTTAAGATTACACAAATGTTTACGATTTCAATAAAATTTTCGCTAACGTGAAATCCTTATCGCAAGAATCAAGAAGAAGCAAGACAAAGAAGAATATGACAGACTAAATAAAGAAATAAGTATTTAAAAAAAAAAAAAACGTAAAGCAGCAGATGAAGCATGGCTAAATCGAAAGTACAGAGAGTTTAAAGTGCTGCACAGAAAGACACAAAATATTTGTACACACAAATGAATAAGTTAACAGGTAGAAAGACACATAATCGCCTAGGACACTAAGCATTGTACTTGCTGAAGCATGCCAAAGAAGAAGAAGAAGAAGAAATAATCCTTAGAATGCCCTTGTATAAAAAATATACCTCAGAATATCAAAATACCTAAATCTAATTTTGTCCCCCAAGCGTCATAATTATTACAATACAAGAAATTCATTGTAAGCTGTCCACTAAACACACGGAGTTTTATTGTATCAGCATGCTTACTGTAAAACTGATATACTTAGGTATACAGTAATCCTTTTAGGTTTATAAAAGTACTATAACGTTTAAAATACATTTTATTTATTTATTTTTGTCGGAAAGTTCTAAAAGATTAGTCTGCTACAGACGGTTAAAAATAAATCAATTAAAGAAAATTTGAAGGGCCGCTTTTCATCCTACAGGTTAAGGTAGTAGGCTACCTTGATAGGGTAAAATACTCAAATTTTCCTTTCAGAATCAAACTACCATGGGTATAGTGTTAGTATGGACTTAAAATTTTTGTCCACATAATGACCTCATTAATTATGCAAATTAGCTATCCAATATGGCCGCCGTAGTGAATAAATTATATACCTTTTTCAAAACATCATAACTATGTTATTTGTAAACGGATCTGACTGAAACTTGGCAAATTGAATCATTATATTTAGCGTGAGGTCATGAACTAAAATGACAGAGATTGACAGAAAGGTTAATTTTTTTATGAATTTTCAAAATTTATATTTCTGGAATGTTTGATATTTGTGCCTCATTATATATGCATGATGGTCATAAAACTAAAACTTTGAATTCAGTTGTATCCATTTTAGGTCAGAATCTGTAAGAGTATATGACAACCAACTGTTTTAATTTTCATGTCAATTGAATGTACAGATCCAGAGATATCTTGTTTCAAAATCACCAATTATGTTAAAAAGACAATTCCGAGAAAACAAAGAAAAACAGAAAAAGAACTCACAAAATGAAGTTTAATGAGCTTCTGTTGAATAAAGGTCTCCTTCTACTGCAGTTGCAGTGGTTTGAATCCCCTTTTCAGTGCTCTCAGGGTCTTTCCATTGCAACGTCCTTACTTGCTGAATAGATCCTGTGCAGCGTTCTCATGTATGCTTTCGTTGCCATGGGTTGACTTGTGTTCATGTATATTGAAAAATTCTGCAATGCACTGTGGCCTTTCCCAATAGAACGCACAAATGCCACTATTCGCACATTTACTTCTTTGTGTTTGTGAGTAGCTGGAGATGAAAAATCAGAAGTATTGAAATTGGCATTCCATTCGACACAGTTTGTGCACTTGATACTGATTTCATGACAAAAGCCATCCCGAGTCTCTTCGACGATCTCACAGGTCAGTAAGTGCTGATAACATTTGTCACATCTAAAGTTAGCGCATAAAAACCCAAACAGCAGTTTTACATCCATAAGGATAAACACATTTCCTCTGTTGTCATTTTTAGCTTGTCCTTCACTTTCTTGGACCTTTATTTTCTTTGCTGAGGAGCACAGAGGCTTTATAGCGCCACTATCGACAATAGGTGTCTCATTTTCAGGCAACGGTTTGTTGGTGTACCGATTCCCAAGGAACTTACTTTGCCTTATTTCCCATTGTGAACAAAAGAAGCTCTGCTAACTACTATTATACAGAATCAGTACACAACTAGCAATAAATAGAGTTGATGTGGGTGAAAATGCACAATGCATGTAACAAATGCTGAAATTTACGATCAAAGCTTTCTAGACACACACTTTTGAAAAATTCATAAGAAATCATTGAGTGATTCCCCTTGGAAAAGTTATAAATATCTTTTTCCTGTTGCCTCAGTATAATTATAATTTCGCAGTTTTACAATTACGCACCTTCATGTTGGGTATTATTCACATGGTAACCAACTATAAACATTGGTTGCTATGCAAATCACTCAAGGGGGTGTGTGTAGAAAAACACTGATTCCTATCATACCAGAGTATCTCTAAGCTTCTATGAATTATTTTTAGTACAAGAACATGTTGACGATGATTTAAAGCATGAAAATGAAAATTGTTGGATTTTTATTTTTTTTAATCTTTTGTGGGTAGCCTACTACCTTAAACAAATGCGAATCACAGGTCATTCAAACGCGTTCTGTATAAAAGAGGTAAATTCATTTGACGCAGCAGGAGGTGTCTGCAATCTTATGATGTCAACCGTTCAGCATAAATGCCGATTGATTTGCAATGTATTGCACTCAGCGGCGTAAATGGTGCATTTCTTAAAATCAGGTGGATCACTTATTATTAACTTGTTGCTTCTTTTCTCACCAATAATGCTATTCTCAGCCGTGGTACAGAACTGTACCTTTATCAGCGAGTTACAGTTCTTGGATTTTTAATGGTTATTACAAAAAAATGGTTGTTTCTGTCAACCCCACAAAGTCGCGCCACGGGCCATAATGCCAGAACTGACAAGTTGGAGGACAGGGGGAGAGTCTGGAAATGTGTTTGCCTGGTTCTGCTGGAACACCATGTTGGTCACGTGGAGCCAGAGAATGCTGTCTCGTATAAATGACATTTGTAAACGAAACATTTTTTTTTCGTTATCTTTCTCTCCCTTTCTCTCTCTCTCTTTCTCTCTCTCTGTCTCTCTGTCTCTCTTTCTTTGTTTTATGTCACTTCTACTGAATACCCCATTCTCTTCCGTGATACTAAAGGTATGTTTCCTTTACTTGTAAGAGTTCTGGCTTCTACTTCCTGAAATGCCGTGCCTACTGGCATAGGTCATCATGCCTTTTCACAACATTATGACCCTAATCCTGTTTATTAAACTCCTTGTTGACATTGTTTCTGCTGCGGTTCTAAACTAAATCTTCCCTTTCCTTGTCTTCCTCTATAAACGTTTCTGCCACTTGTGTACGCCCTTTTGCATTTTCACATGTTTCCAAATAGCATGTTTTTTTAACCAAAAGAAAGGTATGTGTTCTTCTGCCGTGGCAAGGATATGTTGTTCGAAACAAGATGCTATCACACTCCAGTCTACCTAGCTGTAAATGGGTACCTGAGTCTGCTCTTGAGTTAGGGAAGGCAGATGCAGCGAGGAAGGGAACTGGTCACACAACCTCTCAAAGCTGTACCTAGTATAGTGAAGTCGCTAACACTTCCTCCCCTACGGCAGTATCTGCTATGGGACTGCCGTTACCTTTTATATGCAGCAAACGTCATGTGTGTAATGGCCTCTTTCAGGGCATTCTCATTGTTATTGGTAGTGGCTTACTGTGGTTATTGGTTGTGGCTTACTGTGGTAAGGAAAACCACATTAAACGTACGAGACGCCAATCACATTCGTTAAGAAAGGTAATGCTAAGAGACGTTTTTATAAACTGTTCGTTTTGCAGTTGAAACTGATTTTCAAACAAACTCCGGACACGTGATTTTATCAAGGTAGATCTTTGGAGATCTCAGTATTTTTAAAGTAGATCACCACAGGTCCTGGGTTGCCTACCTGTCACGGGATTTACTCCCCTTGCTCTGCAGTGATGCTCCAACAGTGGCCAAAGTTCAGAGTATCTACTGAGGGTCTTCAAAGGTCTCTACCTTTCGTTCAAGATTACTCTTGGCAGAGATGTGAATTGAAGAATGGTGCTTCAATTCTAGTGAGCCTCGTTGGAATCCAAGAGTAGTAAGTGTGTTGGCGAGTGTGCCTAAGCGCAAAAAGGCTGTGGTGAGCCTCAGTGATAAAGTACGATTGTTAGATAAACTTCTTTCTCGTATGTCTGTATGCATTTTTCTTTATTTCTTAATTTTAAATGTTCTGTGTAAATTTTTTCAATGTTTATTTCCAGGGATTTTGCAAAAATGTGTGTGTCTGAGAAAAAGAGAACATCAACACAAAGCATTGATAACAACAGAAACCATTAGCAAGATAGAAGACAGAAAAAAATAAAGAAAGCAGATTTAAACAGAAGCAAAATCAGAAGCTCCAAAGCCAAGGCTCATGAAGTGTACGTAGAAGCAAACAAAGAAGTAAGAAGAAACATCAAAAGAGACAAGAGAAAGTATATTGAAGAGTTGGCAAGGGAAGCAGAGGAAGCTGCAGCAAAAGGAAATATGAGGGACTTGTACTACAATACAAAGAATCTAACAGGGAAATATAAGCAAGCAAATGGCCTCATAAAATATAAGAATGGAAAATTGCTTACTAATATACAAGAACAAATGAAGAGATGGACAGAACATTTTGAGGAACTTCACAATAGACCAGCTCCAACTAATACCCCAGACATCCAGCCAGCAGAAGAGGAGCTACAAATCAGCTGTGAACAACCGAGTAGAGAAGAAATAAAGAAAGCCATAAAGCTTCTGAAAGATGGAAAAGCAGCTGGTCCAGATGGAATTCCAGCAGAGGCCATCAAAACAGATATTGATTCCTCTACAGAGATATTATACAAACTGCTTGGCAAAGTCTGGGAGAGAGAGGAAATACCAGCAGAATGGAAGGTAGGTTATCTGGTCAAGTTGCCTAAGAAGGGAAATTTACAAGAGTACACACATTATAGAGGAATAATGTTACTATCAGTGCCAGGAAAAGTATTAAACAGAATAATCCTTGAGAGATTAAAAGAGTCCATAGACAAGCAACTGAGAGATGAACAAGCAGGTTTTCAACAAAACAGATCCTGTACAGACCAGATAGCCACATTGAGAATAATAGTTGAACAAAGTCTGGAATGGAATTCGCTGCTATTCATCGGATTCGTGGACTATGAAAAGGCATTTGACAATGTAGACAGAGATTCACTTTGGAAATTGATGAGGCATTATGGAGTTCCCATGAAGATCATTAACTTAATAAAGAAGACCTATGACATGAAATGCAGAGTTCTTCATTAACTACAACTTGCAGAACGTTTTAGGATTAGAGCTGGAGTGCGACAGGGATGCCTCTTGTCCCCATTTCTTTTCTTACTAGCAATAGATTGGGTTATGAAAACATTGACATCACACAACAGAAGTGGAATCTGACTAAACAGCTTGATGATCTGGATTTTGCAGATGACTAGGCTCTTCTGTCCCATAACCATAATCAGATGCAAGAGAAAATGAAAATTATCGATGAGAGGTCACAACAAGTGGGCCTGAAAATACACAGGGACAAGACAAAGATTATGAGAATAAATGCAAGAAATGATAACAAGATTGAACTTGAAGAAACACCACTAAAGGATATGGAATGGTACACATATCTTGGCAGTAATATAGACTAAGTTGGAGGGACAAACAATGATATCAAAATAAAAATACAAAAAGCAAGAGGAGCTTTCATTGCATTGGGAAATATATGGAGAACAAGAGAAATCAAGTACAACACGAAAATAAAAATCTTCAACTCAAATGTGAAGTCAGTCCTATTGTATGGCTCTGAGACATGGAGAGCAACAAAAAACAACAACCAAAAAGCTGCAGACTTTTATAAACAGGTGCTTGCGTAGAATAAAAGGACTGAAATGGTATGACAAAGTCACAAATGTGGAATTGATGACAAGAACCAGACAAGAGCCAGTGGAACAAGAGTTGAGAAGAAGGCGCTGGCGATGGATAGGACATACATTGAGAAATCCTGTTGATAGCATTACAAAGCAGTCCTTGTTCTGGAATCCACAGGGAAAGAGAGGCAGAGGTAGACAAAAAAACACACGGAGAAGAGAACTGGATACAGAAATAAAAATGATGAGGAAAACATGGAAAGAACTTGAGCGGATGGCACGGGACAGGAAGACTTGGCATGTGTTTGTTGAAGGCCTATGCTCCTCGGGGAGCTAAAGGGTATTGATTGATTGATTGTGTGTGTGTGTCTGTTTGCGTGTGTATGTGTGAATAGTGACAGTGTGAGTGAATGGGTGAGTGAGTGAGAATCGTTACACCAAAAAATTGTTGATTGATTTATACGTTTGATTATATGGATGATCTCTCTTGATATTGATTCGGCGTATGAATATGGAAGTCATGTCAGTTCTCGTTGTTAGGGCCAGAAAATAGATTGATCTTGTTCAATATGTTTATGGCCTGAATTTATATGTATTACTTGTCTAGTGCAAGAAGATTCAGTCCTATATTGTATATCTTCGTATGCTAAGGTCGGACTATACCGAACTCTGGCGGAGGTATCCGTTGTCCTAGAGAGTTGTAGTGAGTTCCGAAGAAGCTGGTCGTAATGGCCGGGTGTGTGTTTTCTAGGGCTGGTCCTGTTAAAGGTTAAAAGTGATTTGTGGATGATTTTTCCATAAGGAAGGAATGTCTCTGCGAGAGTGTTATGTCAGAGACTCTTCTCATGTATTTCATTATGTTTAGATTCGGACTCCAGGTAAAGCCAGAATCTTTTTCCATTGATGATCTCCTTATGGTTAGACCTAGATGAAACATCGTATTTTCGAGCATCGTTGGTCGCTTAAATATAGATTGATGAAGATGACAGGTTCCATCAGCGCTTATGTCTTTATTAAGCAACCTTCTGACTAAGGGACTGTATGGAAAAGCTAGGAAAGTCTATATATACAAGTTATGAATTAACTCTGGCTTATGATTATCCTCCCGCTGGGCGAGTGAGCGAAAACTCAGGGAAGGAAGCCATGTTGTATTCCTGTCATCATTATGGATCACTGTCCAGAGAACGGATCAGGAATCTTATTATTCAGACAGTGGCACGGAGATATCATTAAGATTAAAACCCCTGTCGTGGTTTAACTTTGTTACCTAAATATTTAACATATACAGCTGGAGAACTTAGCAAAGAAAAGGTTCGTCCAGTGAACGCTTTGTATGTTTACACACACATACCCACTGATGCGTTCAGTCAGTTAGGGGATATGAAAATAGTCCGCCAGAACATTGAATGACTATTTAATATTGAATGCTGCATGAAATGTACTACTATCCTACTGCCTAATGATTTGCTATGTCAACATACTCATGACTGTATTTCGTGCTGTCCAAGTGTGTGCGTCATTGTTAAAAGCATAGAAAACGTCAACAGCGGTTCCTAACATCATTGACTTGTACAAGAGTGTGAGTGAAACATTATCAAGTGTCAACTACATCGAACAGTACACCATTCGCGTATTTTCCACTCTCACACTACATCAACATGGCCACTGTTACGGTATATGTTATTAACGCCGTCTGCTAAAGGTTAGCAGACGTGCAATTGTAAAGGTTAAGACATTTAATATATGGCGATAGATGTTTCAAGTATTGAACGCTCCATACACGATCGATTATAACGTGTCTAGCGTTGTTTGGGTCACAGTTGGTAACTAGGAGACGCTACCCTTTGTTACTTTGACCGTCAAGCTGAATAGCTGCGTTTTTTCTAGCCTTCCAAATTAATGGCATGATATAGCCATTTATATGTGTATTTATGCAGGACCAGGGTCAGTCCTAGAACTCTACGAGAGAGGAAACTTATGGAGGTTAGTGATTAACTAAATCCTTGGAAGGAGAAAGATAATCGTCTACTTTATACAAAGTAATTAGACTCACAGTCTCACTGTCGGCAGGTAGCCATTCTATCTGCGCGTGCATATAGCTGTGATGTTCTGACGACAATTACTGCATTGTATCCTTAAACGGACATTGACACGTAAAACAGCAGTCTACGCTATTGATTGATTGATGCATGTACCTCATGTGTGAATTGAACTGTTTATGTATGTGTGTAATCCATATTAAATTGTGAAGGACTCGAACCGGAGGCATTATTCGTTGAATCACGTTACACCATTCAACCTTATGAATTTACGTATTTTATGTCAAGTTGCTGAGTTAATAAGATGAGCAGTTGTTTACATCTTGATGCCAAGTTCAGGCATTACGACAAACCGAAGGTGAGGTTCACCCCATTCGCGTAAGAACATTAGCACGATCAGAATTCAGGCAACACAACCAGTAACCACACACGAAAGTCCTTCAACAAAAGTGGCGGCCGATTGCGGGGATCGACAGAAGAGAAAAAATTTTTTCTGTGTTCCACACGCCTCCACGATATTTACGTTTGAATGAAAATCACATGACCATTACGAAGCTGACGTGACGCACGTGATCATGAATAGCAACATGACGTCACTGTTGCATTGTTGCCGTGAAGAAGACATCTTTTCAACGCCTTTCTAGTTCGCTTCAAATTTATCAAGATGCACAAGATGGACTACCGTTGCCTGCCCATCAGGAGCAGACAGTCAAAGGCACAGGCCTAGCCGTCGACGACAACGAGCATCAAGTGAAGCAGCAAATAAAGATAAGTTTAGCTCAATAACTATTGTCGTTAACGTGACAGTGCTAACTGAGTCCATGCCTTCTGCCTACATAGGCATGTTTTTACCTATGTTTAATGTACTTTTTGTTGTTTTAAGGTGTTGTTAACTAGTGGGCTGTAGGGAGGATGAACCGAAATTAGATTATGTGGCTCTCACGATGCCTGAATTGATTTCGGTCGTTTCTTAGGGCAGTTAAATGATCGCACTTTTTGGAAGCTCCATCGAAGATTCTGCCGAATGGACTGCCTGTCCAAATCTGCAGTCGTTTGACGATTGTGTTAGCTGTACCGTTCCGTAGATAACTGGTGTATTTTATTTGTACTAAGTTCACATTTTTATTCAGTTTTGTATCATGTTCGTTAACTATTTCGTCCAGTCTACTCTTACTATCATTTTATTTTATGATTGTTAAATGTTCGTCCGTTATGAGTCCTGTGATGTCATCATTTTTTGCAGTCATTTTTTTTTTGTGTACTTTGCATATTCAGTTGACCTCGGGTCAATCTTTGACCCTTCGTTTTCCGTGTGACACTTCCGCTTGTTTTATTTAGTTCATAAATTCATTTTTAATTGTGAAAATGTCTTGTTTGCGTCTTGACATTGTTTGTACCCTTTAGTTGCATCATTGTTTTGTTTGTACTCATGATATATATTAAATACTACATTAATAATATAACATTATATTCAATGATACACTTGTAATTTAATTTAATTAATTTTTTCTGACATTTAAGGTTAATATGGGACATTGCATAATTATGCAGTGATAGTCCAAGAAATTAGCACTACAATTTATAAGAGATGCCTAGGGCATAATAATAATAATAATAATAATATAATATATATATATTGACCAAATAAAATAATCTTATAGTCTACCTTTGAGGTGACAGACCCATTGTATATTATTTAATATACTTTTCTGGTACTAAGAGAGTGACTTAGTACATTGAACAATATAATTACTAGGAATCATACCCAACATTATTGGATATTAAGATTAATTGTGTGATGTAATTACATTATAGTTAACAGATATCATAACTATTTATGATATAGTTAGTACTTAGATACAATATTGTTACAAAATATTGTCTATTAGTTGAACTTAGACATAAGAGTTCAGTACTATTGTGATTATTTATATTGAATATTCCTAAGTTGAGTAAGTATAATAATTACTCTGAAGCTACTATTGACTATTTTAATCAGTAATTATCAATAATTACTTACGGATAAAAGTCAAAATGCTTACTATAGACCATTTCGTTAAAATTGGTAAAGAATATGGTTATAAATCCCAAGAACTTCGTCAGTTTGCTGAGGCAGAACTGGAAAAACATAAAGCAGAAATGGAAGAACAAAAGGCTGCATTAAAGAAAGAGGAAGCAGAACGTGAGATGAAGCAAATTGCCAAGGAAAATAGATTAAGAGAAATTGCTCAACAGGAAGAAGAGAATAAATTGAAACGAGAGGAAATTATTTTACAACAAGAAATGGAATTGGCGCGTATTAAATTGGAGACAGCAAGATTACAAGCACAAAGTGCTGATGCAAACCAGAATAATAACGCACAAAATGGATCGTCATCCAGCCAAACTAAACATTTCTACAACTTTAAATTACCCACTTTCAACTTAAACGTGGACGACCTTTCATCGTTCCTGTCACGTTTTGAACAGACTTGCAAAACAAATCATTTGCCCGAAGAGTCATGGGTACTCAAGTTAAATGAATTCTTGGTTGGAGAACCATTGACGGCTTCTCAAAATGCTGACCCATCAATAGCAAATAACTACGGTGCTATTAAGTCCTTGCTTTTACGAAGGTTTCACCTGGACGAGGAACACTGTAGGTTGAAATTTAAGGGAATTTTACCTGAATCTCCAAAAGATTTTGCAGGATTCATTGCGAACATACGCAATACATTTAATAGATGGGTTGAACTGGCAGAAGTCAACAAATCGTACGACAAATTAGTTGATTTGCTACTACGGGATAAGGTATTATCTTCGGTTAGCCAGCCATTCTTTGCATATTTGCAGGAGCGTAAACCAGGTACTATTGACGAGTTGGAAAAAATTTCTTTAAACTACTGTTCGGCACATCCGAATGCAACCATTTCTAACTCCTCATTAAGAGAACCTCTACCTGTGGCGTCTAATATGGCCTACAATCATAATAACAAACAAAGACATCACAGTGTAGACAGAAGTAGGTTCCAAAGAAATCACAATGTTAACTTTCAGAAGGGACATAATAATGATTTCAACAATAAAAATGAGTTCAACAGAGGTAGATCACGAGATAGAAATTATTCACCTCAAACAAACTACCACAATAGTCAACATAACACTAATTATAATCGATCACATACCCCGAAAAATAACAATAACTGGAATGGTAATAATCATGGCTCGAGACATCGAGATAATAGTTACTATAGAGGACGACGAGATAATTCTAACAATTATACTCGGAATCGATCTCATTCTCGGGGATCATCTCATTACAACCATAATACAGGGGCGGCAGTTACAAATAATACTACCCCTATAGCTCAGGTCCCACTTGACAATAATACAACACAGTCTTCTGCTGCATGTTTTGCTATTAATTATAATGTGGCAAATAGTTGCCAACAATGCAATCTTATTTTTCAGAAGGCGAAAGAAACAGTGCTTAACTGCGGACATATTACACCAGAGGTAGGTCTTGCAGTCAACGATGGAACAGGCTCACTAATTTTTAACAGGGGAATCGTTAATGGATCCGTCGTCTCAGTGCTGAGAGATTCAGGATCCACGACGATTGGTGTACGTCAGTCGCTGGTACATCCTAGCTGTGCGACAGGAGAATACGTCCGCTGCATGACATTTGGTGGAACTATTGAGTTTTACCCCACAGCTATTGTTCATATTAGAACACCCTTTTTCACAGGGAATGTAAAAGTATGTATGCTAAAAAAGCCTATGCTGATCTGATGGTTGGTCGTATACACGGCAGTAAAGATTGTACTCCAGATGAGATCATAGAATGGGAGAAACATAACCTATGCACTGGAAACGCCGTGACGACTAGAGCGCAGACTCAACTCATGGAGAAAGTTGGTGATAATAAAATGGATGTAGACAACCAAGAGGAATTTGTAGTCAATTCACCTATTGACAGGGAAACATTTGCAACCAAACAAAAAGAGGATAAATCTTTAAAAAAAAATTTTAAGCTGGTTGATAAAGTTGACAATCTATCCTCAGGTAATAATAACAAACATTGGTTTGTTATTAAAAATGACCTATTGATTAGATGTTTTAATGACAAATCACAAATGAAACAACAAGTTATGGTCCCGTATACTTTTAGACGGTACATTCTTCAACATGCGCATGACTCACAGTGTGCTGGACATATGGGATATACTCGAACACGATCTCGAGTACTGTCTTCATTCTTTTGGCCAGGAGTGTCAAGAGATATTTCGCAGTATGTACGTTCCTGTACTACATGCCAAGAAGTGAAAGCACGTGGAGCTTTTCACACGGCGCCTATTCAGGCTTGCGATATCTCAGTAAGACCGTTTGACAAGATGGCCATAGTTATTATTGGTCCATTGCTACCATCGGCCAGAGGACATAAATTCGTCCTTACGTGCATTGATGTGTGCACACGATGGCCAGAAGCTATCCCATTAAAGACCACCACTACCACTGATGTAGCTGATGCACTACATCTCATCTTTTCTAGAATAGGGTTTCCTAGAAAACTTTTATCAGACCATGGGTCACAGTTCATATCTGACACCATGAAGGAAGTCATGAAAACCTGGAACATTGATAGGAATTTAAGTAGTATTTATCATCCTATGAGTAATGGTGCAGTTGAAAGACTTAACCGTACACTTAAACAACTACTACATAAGGTTACTGTTAAGCACCCTCATGACTGGGACAGAGCACTCCCAGCTGTTCTATTTGCTTATCGGGAGGTACCGCATGAACAAACTGGCTTCTCTCCCTTTGAATTAGTTTTTGGTGCTCCCCAAGAGGTCCTATGGGACTAATAAAAGACTTATTAATTGACGCGGAGATGACTCAGGACACTCAGTCATCTTACGAGTATGTGATTAATCTTCGGAAGAACATTATTGAGTCTTGCCAGTTGGCAACAGCTTCTTCTGAGGCTGCAAAAGCTAAGGCTCGATCTCTACAAAATAGGTCTCGACGATTACGCCAATTATTCCCAGGCGATGAGGCTTATGTGTTACTTCCTCACAATAACAATAAATTATTGATATCTTGGAATGGTCCTTACAAAGTCATTGATAAAATTTCCGACGTTGATTACGTCTTAGATATCAAGGGACACAAAAAGATACTTCATATTAACATGCTCAAGCAATTTCATACACGTCCTGAACACTTACAGTCAATTTTTCATGAACTAGATGACAACACAGTATCTACTTGTTATTATTCCAACTTATCCGTCATCCAGGAAGAAGAATCTTCTTTTCCTGAGGTACAGTTACCGTTACCGGTACCAGTAGTTCAACCTACTGAATCTTGGCGGGATGTAACCATCTCTTCAACGGTTACACCGCAACAGCGTCTACAGATTGCTAATCTCTTACAATATTATCCAGATGTGTTGACCGACGTCCCGGGTCGCACATCGGCTATCAGTCATGACATTACTCTCAATGACGATACACCTATTCGTGTACATCCCTATTCGGTTCCTTTACATTTCCTTGCTAAAACTACTAAGGAACTTGAACAGATGTTGTCTCTGGGAATCATTGAGACTAGTAATTCGCCATTCTCTTCTCCATTAGTGATTGTCCGGAAGAAGGACAATAACATCAGACTATGTGTTGATTATAGAAAATTAAATGCTAAGACTATAGTTGACAGCGAACCACATCCACTTATCGACGACTTACTGCCACGTCTATCCAACGCAACTATATTTAGTAAGATAGACTTAACTAAAGGTTATTGGCAGATACCACTGACCGAAAAGGCTAAGTACTACACCGCATTTTCCACTCCACAAGGTCTATACCAGTGGAATGTGATGCCTTTTGGGCTTGTTAATGCGCCAGCTACCTTATTGTCTTCATTGTTAAAAAAAGACATGCCGGTGAAGGTGACATGGACTGGTATATGCAATAAAACTTTCAACAAAATTATAAATTTGTTTTCGCATGAACCAATTTTAAGACTTCCCGATGCTTCCAAAAGATTTTTCTTACGAACAGATGCTAGTAACTACGGCATCGGTGCATGCCTGCTCCAGAACCATGATGGCGTTCTACATCCTACCTTATATATTTCAAGAAAGCTAAAGCCGGCAGAAACAAAGTATTCCACAGTGGACAAGGAACTTTTATCAGTTATATGGGCAATCACTAAACTGGAAAAGTTCTTGCTTGGTGCTCCATTCACCATACAAACTGACCAGCGTGCTGTAGCATCTTTGCGTAGATCAAATCACAAAAGTCCAAAACTCGCCAGATACGCGATCATCCTGCAGCCATTTGAATTCTCCATTGAACATATTCCTGGCACTGAAAACATTGTGGCGGATGCGTTGTCACGTAATCCTATTGACGACGAATAATCAACATTGACATTCCTAAACTACGTCAATCATCACTACATTGGATAGAACGAAGTATCAACTATAAGGGAACTAACCTTGACTTCAATTTAATAATTATAAACACTATATGCATCACAGAATTGAACTAAAGACAATCAAGGTATACATATTGACATTGAAACTTCGTCTAACGTCCATACACAATATATGAATATTCGTTCAACAATCATGGAACAATATCTGACGACAAGTCGAACTTATTATCCTATGTGCACTTAATTCTTGGATCCTAGGATAATTGACATTTCTGTCCGACGGAAACGTTTCAACACTTTGTCTAAAAGAATTCATCAGGATCAGGACTACGGATGGATCATCATATCCTATACTAATTAATTAGTTAACTTAACTTCTTAATTGAATTAATATCAATAAAATGAAATGTGAGAAAAAAATGAAATGAAAAAACAAAAAAGAGAACGAAATATAAAAAGAAGAAATTATGAAAAGAGAAAATAAATCTCACACAAGTATTAGATTAATATTTTTTTTTAATGTACCTATACGTTATTTAGTTAGTTAAATTAGATAGTTATTATTCACTAACACTTAACACACACAATTAAGTTAAACTTATATTCGAATTTCTTTCTATTTCTTCTCACTTATTTGTCTTTTCTTCTCTCATAACATCGTGTTACATTAGAATCTTAATAATTTAACTCTTAGTTTAATTAATTAATTTAATTTTAATTAGTCAAATTAATTCCTATATGACATACTAATACGACAGACCTTACTTTAATTTAATTCTATCATTCACTATTGACATTACACATTTTATTTACTTGATATAATAATATGCATAATATTGATATATAATATGATTAATGTTAGATGACTATGACAAATAGTTAGTTGACATGACCGCGACACGGTTCTACTCAGAACATCGTCGGCCATATGTCACAATTGTGTTAAATTTTTTGAAAAATTGTTAAGTCGGATAGATCTTGAAAAAAAATCTATCGATTTTTTTTTCCCCGGTGTACAGGGAATTGTTACGGTATATGTTATTAACGCCGTCTGCTAAAGGTTAGCAGACGTGCAATTGTAAAGGTTAAGACATTTAATATATGGCGATAGATGTTTCAAGTATTGAACGCTCCATACACGATCGATTATAACGTGTCTAGCGTTGTTTGGGTCACAGTTGGTAACTAGGAGACGCTACCCTTTGTTACTTTGACCGTCAAGCTGAATAGCTGCGTTTTTCTAGCCTTCCAAATTAATGGCATGATATAGCCATTTATATGTGTATTTATGCAGGACCAGGGTCAGTCCTAGAACTCTACGAGAGAGGAAACTTATGGAGGTTAGTGATTAACTAAATCTTTGGAAGGAGAAAGATAATCGTCTACTTTATACAAAGTAATTAGACTCACAGTCTCACTGTCGGCAGGTAGCCATTCTATCTGCGCGTGCATATAGCTGTGATGTTCTGACGACAATTACTGCATTGTATCCTTAAACGGACATTGACACGTAAAACAGCAGTCTACGCTATTGATTGATTGATGCATGTACCTCATGTGTGAATTGAACTGTTTATGTATGTGTGTAATCCATATTAAATTGTGAAGGACTCGAACCGGAGGCATTATTCGTTGAATCACGTTACACCATTCAACCTTATGAATTTACGTATTTTATGTCAAGTTGCTGAGTTAATAAGATGAGCAGTTGTTTACATCTTGATGCCAAGTTCAGGCATTACGACAAACCGAAGGTGAGGTTCACCCCATTCGCGTAAGAACATTAGCACGATCAGAATTCAGGCAACACAACCAGTAACCACACACGAAAGTCCTTCAACAGCCACTAGATACAATCCTGCGTCGGTTGAGTTGACCTTTGCTCCCCCTGGAGCCTCCATCAGATTCGCCACTGGTTTGCGTAAGGAGAATGAAAGCAGTACCTTACAGCATGCCTGGTAACACTGCAGAGACACGATACACCACTAAATAGTAATTATTCTATACTATTCTACAACATTCTACAGTGGTAGGCCAGTTTCCTGGGTCCAGCCTTCGCAGTCTTGAAAGTGGAAGTCACCTAGTGTTTCAAGAACATTTATTTTGGCCAAATGTGACACACATCAACACCAATAGTACAGCTTACAGACGATGTCAACCTGACCTGTCAAGCAGAAACGGTATCTGGGTCAGCACTTGTTGACATTTTG
The DNA here is from genome assembly GCA_024509875.1 of Oreohelix idahoensis. Lineage (NCBI taxonomy): Eukaryota > Metazoa > Mollusca > Gastropoda > Stylommatophora > Oreohelicidae > Oreohelix > Oreohelix idahoensis. The sequence goes on along the minus strand of JAMPIV010005595.1, from coordinate 40,813 downwards.
CGCAGTACAGACAGTGTTCTAACTTATAGTGATTGTTTATCCTTCTGAAGTAGAGGAGCAATGTTGATAGACAGAGAAGTGCATATTTCATCGGTGGATCTTCATATGCTCAAAGAAATTGAACATTGTAATAAGTTAATTCAATAATTTAATAACTTATTAAAAGTGAAAAATTATTTTGAATAAAAGATAAGCCTTCTCTGCAACACATTCTTTCTGCAACACTCTATTCACATCACATTGCCGTATTATTTAATCATATTATATATGCATTTATGCTATTTATGTTTACATGTTATTTGTTATGTATTAAATTAGTTTATGTTCTGTGTGACTAGTACACGGTATACCAAGTGACATTGGTCTGGTACTAGGGTTCCATAGGTACACATTTTCTTAATTGGAAATTTATTAGCAACAATTTTTGCTATTTCTGTTAGCTGTGATGACTGTGTTCATATTTGTTTTTGTAATATTTTTTCTGTTCTTTAGTTTTGTTTTGGTTGGTTTGTATTTGTAGGCCTACCCTTTGCTATCTTTCAGTTCTATACACAATTTATATCTATACACTGTAGCGTCATTTGTTTTGTTTAGTTCTATTGCAGTTATCATCACAGATTCTGTGACTGTTTACTTTAGTTTCCTATTTAATTTAATTTGATTTCTGCAATTGTTTTCATATTGTCTTTTCTTGTTTGTTCTTGTTAATGTCTTTAGTTGACAGATAATATATGAGGTATAGTTGAATACACTTACATTATAGTATTGATCAGTACTTTATGATTATTATTGTTATAAAAGAAAGTGTACAAGACCTTTGTAAGGCTTGTCTCCCACAGTGATTGGGATAGAAAATATTATTTTCCACAGGTACTCAAGTGATCATTGATTACATTAAGGAAATATACAAGACCTTTGTAAGGCTTGTCTCCCACAGTGATTGGGTTATACAGATATTGTTTCCACAGGTACTTAGGTTATCATTTGTTATATTATAAACAAGATAACCATATAAGGTTTGTCTCACACAGAGATTGTGATTGTGAGCTGATTATTCAACTTATTATAAACTTGTGGTTGCATTACTTGGAAATATATATATATATATAATCATACACTATTGATACTATAGAGTACTTAGATTATAAAGGTGATTATACAAGCTCTTTATTAGAGACTTGTTTCACACAGTGTTGTGGTAGAGTGATACTTATCTAGAGACTTCTTCCCAGTGAGGTTGGTACAAAGTCTTTGAATAATACTAAGAGAGTAAAATAGAGTGAAGTGACTATACAAGTCTATAGTATAGACTTGCCTCCCATTTAAGTGGGACAAGGTAATTTATTTACTTTTTCAGATTACTATTTCATTAGACAGGATGTCTACATTAGATTACTTTATTGCACAAGGGAAATCCATTGATAAGACTGGTAAAGACTTAGAAGAATGGACAGTTGCTCAATATGAGGAAAGAAAAGCTGCTGCTGAGGCTGAGGAAAGAAAAGCTGCTGCTGAGGAAAGAAAAGCTGCTGCTGAGGAAAGAAAAGCTGCTGCTGAGGAGAAAAAAGCTGCTGCTGAACAAAAAAGACTTGACAGAGAAGCTGATGCTGCTGCTGAACAAAAGAAATTGCAGATGCAGGTGGAAGAAAGGAGATTTGAGGCAGAGCAAAAAAGACTAGACAGAGAAGCTGCTGCTGTTGCTGAACAAAAAAGATTAGAAGCTGAAAAGAGAAAAGCTATAAGAGAACATGAATTTGAATTAGAGAAATTGAAATTGACAAGTATGAGTAATGTTAATCAGGCATCTAGTGGTAGTGGTAAACCCTTTGTTGCAAAATGCACGTCTTACATTTTCACGTTGGATTGAATTATCCAAAACACAGAAAACATTTGAGGCTCTTACGGATTTATTACTCAGAGACAAGATCATGTCTTCGGTGAATAAACCATTTCTAGAATTTTTACATGAGCGTAAACCAAGTACATTAAAACAAATGGAAGAATATTGTGACCAATATGCCACGGCACACCCTGACATGATTCTAAGCAACACTAACATTAAAGAGGGTATGCCAGTTGCGTCAGCAACTCAATACAATAATAATTACTCACACAAGTCCCAAGGAGCTCAAGATAAATCTCACAAAAAGGTTAATTGGAATAGTTATCAAAACCAAGGTAACCACTCAAATCTTCGAAGACCTGGAATCGGGCTGACAGTCCTCGACACAGGGGTGCCCATAATTATAGAAATTTCCGAAAAGGGAGTAACTATAGGAACTACCCAAGTTCGTCATGGAAACAACAAAACCAACATTACAGGGATACTCATTATAATGAGTATGATGATTACGATCATGAACATTATGATTCAAACCCAAATAGGGGTTATAACAGAGGAAATAATAATAACTATAGAGGTTATAATAATCGAGGTAGATCACAATACAGAAGACATAAGTCTCATTACCAAGATAACTCTGCAGAGCAAGAGTTTCATGTAGCCGGTAATCAAAATAATGATAAGAAAGACTCTAATAATGTAGGATGTTCTGCTTTTGATTTTAGTAGAGCATCTCAGTGCTCCCAATGCAAAACGTTATTCGATCCAACCACGGTTTCTACTTTAAGCTGTGGTCATCCTCTTCCTGCTCTTCCTGCGTCAGTTGCGCATGATGGAAGAGGTGCTCTTGTCTTGAATAGAGGTCTAGTAGATGGTACTCCGGTCTCAATTCTTTTCGATTCCGGGTGCACAACCATTGGAGTGAGGCAGTCACTCATAGATCCTTCTCGAGCCACTGGCAAAGTAATCAAATGCGTAACATTTGGTGGCACATTGGAGAAGTACTCTACTGCCATTGTTAACATTGCTACTCCCTTCTTTACAGGAGATGTGCACGCATGTCTTCTCACGAATCCGATCGCTGATCTTATAATCGGTCGCATTCATGGAGTGAAAGAATGCACCCCGCAACAAATTGTTGATTGGGAAAATAGGAATATGCAAACTGCTAATGCAGTAGTTACTAGGGCTCAAGCTCTTAACATGCCGCAATCTTCGCCTTCTGAAGATAATGATGCGCAGATCCAAGATGATCCCTTGGAAATTTCTCGTGATTCATTTATGAAACAGCAGGAAGATGATCCTACTCTTAAAAAATTCTTTACGCTAGCAATAAAAGGTGATCCGAATAAAGACACAAATCGTAAATCTTGGATTACGATGAAGATTAGCGTACTTGTGCATATGGCACAAGACTCCGCTAAGTCCGCTCATTCTCAAATTCTAGTGCCCAAAAATATGAGAGTTAAAATCTTACAGCACGCTCATGATTCTCAGTGTGCTGGGCATATGGGTTTTCCCCGTACTAAATCTAGAGTTCTGGCGTCTTTCTTTTGGCCTTTTGTGAACAAGGACATACGGATCTATTGTCGATCTTGTAAGGTATGTCAAGAAGTTAAATCCAAAGGTCCACGCCATGCTGCACCTATTCAGGCTGCAGATATTCCAATTCGACCATTTCAAAAGATGGCGATAGACATCATCGGTCCATTTAAAATAAAGTCTGCTAGAGGACACCAATTTATCTTGACGTGTGTTGACATGTGCACACGTTGGCCAGAGGCTGTTCCTCTAAAGAGCATAACTACTGCTGATATTGCAGACGCTCTTTGGTTAATATTTTCTCGTCTGGGATTTCCAGCAGAAATATTATTGGACCATGGTACCCAACTCATATCGGATACTATGTCTCAAGTAATGTCGACTCTTAAAATAGAGAGATCTTTAAATAGTGTTTATCATCCTATGTCTAATGGGATGGTAGAACGTCTGAATAGGACTCTCAAAAACCTATTAGGTAAGATAACTGAAGATCATCCTCAGGATTGGGACAGAGTTTTACCCGCGGCTCTCTTTGCATATAGAGAGGTCGCCAACGAACATACAGGATTTTCTCCCTTTGAACTTGTCTTTGGCGCGAAACCGCGAGGTCCTATGTCCTTACTTCATGATCTCATAACTGCTGATAATATTGTCGATGACAAAAAATCCTCTTACGAATATGTCATTGCAAATTGGCAACTGCTTCTTCTGAATTTGCCAAACAGAAGGCAAGGCAATTTGCCAATAAGAAGAGATGCTTGCGACAACTTTGTCCAGGAGACAAAGCATTTGTCTTACTACCTTGTAGGGAAAACAGACTTCTTATTTCTTGGAAAGGTCCATATGATGTAATATCAAAAGCTTCCGATGTCGACTATATTGTCGATATTGATGGGAAGCATAAAACCTTCCACATAAACATGCTCACGGAATTCCATGAACGTCCGGATTATTTACAACCTGTTTTCCAGGCAACGGACGATTCTCCAGTCCAACATGGGCATTACTCATCACTGTCAGTAATACATGATGAGGAAACGAGTTTCTCGGATGTGAATTTGCCTTTTCCGATGATTCCACTTCATTCTAATGAATCATGGAAAGATGTTGCGATTTCTCCCGAATTATCTCCAGGAGAACAGAAACAAGTTTCTACTATGTTACAACAATTTCAGGATGTCCTTACTGACATTCCTGGTCAAACTGATGTCATTGAACATGACATTATTCTTACTGACCCTAATCCTATAAGGGTGAGACCGTATCCTATCCCGATACATTTTCAAGCACAGGTTGAGAAAGAGTTGGATGAGATGATAGATTTAAAAATAATTGAACCATCCACATCAGCATATTCTTCGCCGATGGTTATTGTACGGAAAAAAGACAATAACATACGTCTTTGCGTTGATTATCGCAAATTGAACCAAGTGACGAAATTTGATGCTGAACCTATGCCTTTACTAGAAGAGCTATTTACAAGACTATCGAAATCTCATTTCTTTACTTAACTTGATTTGTCTAAGGGATATTGGCAAGTTCCACTATCCGAACACGCCAAGCCGTTTACTGCTTTTTCGACACCTAGTGGTCTATTCCAATGGAATTTCATGCCTTTCGGCCTTATGAACGCCCCTGCAACATTCGTACGCATGATGCGTCGAATCCTATCTCATCGCTCGGATGTCATTGCATATCTTGATGACATCTGTCTTTTCAGTGATACTTGGGAAGATCACTATAACGGGTTAAATGAACTATTGTCTATCCTACGCGAGCATAACCTGACAGCGAAACCATCGAAAGCGTGTATTGATTTTAGCGAAATATCGTTCTTAGGTCACCGTGTTGGTCATGGTTTCCTAAAAACAGAAGACCATAATACAAGTAAAATACTTAACATTTCGATTCCTAAGACTAAAAAGCAAGTGCGAAGTCTTTTAGGTCTCATACAATTTTATGGACGATTCATTCCGAATCTGTCCTCAATCATGTCACCTCTTTCTTCTTTACTAAAGAAAGGGTCTCCTAATATAGTCCATTGGACTCAAGAATGTCAATCCTCTTTAGATAAGGTTAAAACTATGTTTTCTACTTCACCTATCTTGGTATTACCTACTAAGGATAAGACATTTGTTCTTCGTAATGACGCTTCATCCACAGGGATTGGAGCAGCACTAATACAGGAGTACTTGCAATTGCTTCACATAAGCTAATACAGATGAAAAACCTATGGCAAGGCACAAGCAAAGAAACAAAGTTACAACTGATCAGAGCATGTATATTCCCAGTAGCAACATACGGCTGCGAGACTTGGACACTCAATAAAACAGTTGCAAAAAAGATTACATCATTCGAAATGAAATGCTACAGAAGGATGTTGAGAATACCCTGGACAGAAAAAAAGACCAACAGAGAAGTACTGCAC
>JAMPIV010005595.1:17500-30000 GCA_024509875.1 Oreohelix idahoensis | reverse complement strand
GCTTCACTTCCGATCAATATTCTATGACGAAGACTTCTGGACCATAGCGTTTGTTTGTCTTGTTCGGTAACTGTGTCCAGTAAAATTGACATTAACTTACATCGTGTAATTTTATGCAACTGTACGATTTTATACATTGTCGAAGTGGATAAGAGGTATGAAGTCCGCCTCTAATTCTAAAGGTACCGGGTTGGCTCCCAGTACAGGGAATATTTGTTTCAGAACCAGAGGCTCCTAATGATATCATACTGCGCCACGATCTCCTGGGTAGTGCGGTCGGATGTCTAGTCTTCTCGAATATGGGTGAAAAAAATAGGAGGTCCCGTATGCAAATTGCTCACGTTAAAAATCTCTCGGCGGTTTGAAATGGTAAAGAGTAGGCCATACGGCCGCTGCCCTGGTAAAATTAGGAAACCTACCCACCACAACAATATTTATAGAATGTGTGTTTCATGTATATACACACACTGGGATCCTCACCGGTGCCACAGAGTTCGAGCACTGTGCTGAAATCCTCCTTGTGTGATCTAAGGGAGGAGATCAGAGCCCTTATGGAGTTGTCCGTGTACATTGAAGATGGTCTTTAAAAACCAACCAAACCAAACCAGGATTCTGGATACAAGGAATATATTCAGAGGAATGAATTAAAGTAACTATAGGTGACACATTCGCCTCGCCATACGATAGAGAACAGACTATGTTACTGGAATAAGTACGGGTCTTAAAGCATAAACTGTCACCAATTTAAGGCAGCTCTATGAGATAAGATCCAGAGTCCGAGTGGCAGAGTAGCTAGAGCTCTTTCTTCCCAAAGTAAATAAATAACACACATAAAGGTATGTTTCCGGCACTCGTGAGAAATAAAGGAGTTAAAAACTAGATAACAGAAAAACAACAGAAGTGATAGAGGCTTACGGAGACTCGAACCTAGGACCGTCGGAACGACAACACCGCCTAGCTACGGGAGAAAATCACTACTATCCTCCCTGCCAACTAGGCACCACATATTAGTGCTTCGTGGACAGGGGTCATTAGCGCGAATTTCTCACGTAACACCGGATATATTTCTAGGAACGATCCAGCTTAATTAATGACGCAATCACTTCTGCAGCCCCTCCCCCGACCTCCCCCACCAAAAAAAAAAAAAGAATAAACCAGATTACCCAAGACAAAGACCCTAATAGTAATTTAAAATGTGTGGTAGGGAATGCAGTTTAAGGGAAGAGTTAAAAGGGATGGAACAGTAAAATAGGAACCTTAGTGAAACATTTAGGTAAGGGCTAGGTGTTGTAAGGTTAGGTAGTAAACAGATTGGCGTGATGTAGCCAACAGCTCACGAGGGCTCAATACAAAATAGGTGATTAAGAATAGAACGAGATAAGTGATTGGCCTTAGGTCAGATGACCAGACCAATCAGAAGGGAAGGACACTCAGCGGTCAACGGGGAAGAGGGAAATAGGTTTTTCACGGGCAGTTGGAGCAGAGACGTTCGACGGGAGAGATGCTGTAGAGCAGTTAGACGGAGCGGTTAGCTCGAAAAATAACAGCAAAAGTTGAAGTTAATAACAAAGTGTTAAGAAAAGAGATTTAGCTATGACGAGGTCTTCCTAAATGCAGTAAGTTCATCTGCAAGCGATTTCTTAGTCGATGAAGAAATCTAAAGAGCAACCCAAGCATCTTTTTTTCAAGTGAGTAAAACACAAGTCGAACCCAATAACTTCAAGTATTGAAGATACCGCCCTGGTAGACAGAGGACATAGTGATTGTTCATGGAGTTAAATGAAGTCAGCTTATTGTACACTGGTCACAAGACGTAACCAAGAAATTATTGCTGTCGTGTACATTGATGCCAATGTGTAAGAAACGCCAAGTTGTGTCAACCTTTCATGTACATGAATTACTATTGTGATCAGCTTGATCAACTAAATAAACGTTCACCCTTGTTGTTTAAGAACTGCATCCAGAGCCAATGTGTCGTCGTCGCCGTCATCTTGTATGTACACTAGTATTCGTATGTTTTGATGTGAAGAGTCCCATTTGAATTACCATCTGTATCCAGCAGCCATTGTCAGAGAACCTGGTGTTGAGAAGTACTCCATTAGATCACGTGCTTGCTAATCGCCATTCGAATTGTCATCTCGAGCGGTGGATCGTCGTACGAACTGGCCCCCCAAATTAGAATAGCAGTCAACTCAGTGTGTAGCAGTGTTCCGCAGCAGTGCCATTCAAAACCTAACATCTTAACACCTCAAGCCGGGCACTGCCACAAATGCTTCTCTAAGCAAAGGGACAGGCTTTAAAAACAGATCACATCACGTTCCAGTTTCTGCTTCTTCTTTGATCCTTAGCCACCGACTGTCAAAGCAGTCAGTGGCCATCACGCCTGGTGGCGTCTTGTAGGGCAACAACAAATTGATTCCACTTTGCTCGGTCGGTGGCCATCCTTCGTACAGTGCCCCAACTCTGGTTCATTCTTTGCATCTCAGCCTCCACAGTCCTCCGCCAAGTTGTTTTTAGTCGGCTTCTCTTTCGTTTTCCTTCAGGGGTCCATAGTATAGCGCTTCTTGTGATGGCATCGGGGTCTTTTCTGGGGACATGGCCAACCCAGCTCCAGCGCCTGCCAGCTATGATGGTGTACATGTCCTCTTGCTTGCTCCGAGTAAGCAGATCTTGGTTGGTGGTGGTATTTGGCCAAAAGATTCGGAGAATTTTTCTTAGGCATGTTGTGTGAAAAGACGGCAATTTTGACATTTCCTTCTCTGTAACTCTCCAGCATTCCGCACCATAGAGAAGCACAGAAAGCACACAGCTCTGATATAATCTTAATTTTGTGCTTGTGCTGTACTGAGAGGACTTCCAGATGTTGTTTAGACTAAAAAAGGCTGTTCTTGCTTTGTTCATGCTGTTGTTGATGTCTTAGCTTGCTCCGCCGTCTGGTGTTACTATGCATCCTAGGTATGTGAAGGTGTCTGTCTGTTCCAGTTACTGATTCCTTACTGATATGGGCTCAGGGTTGCTCACATTGAGCGTCATGACCTCTGTCTTCTTTAGATTGATTTTCAAGCCCACCTGTTGGCTATACTTATTAAGTCTATTCGTTTTTTCTTGGATGTGTTGATGTGAATGTGCTAGTAGTGCAATGTCATCTGCAAATTCCAGATCTTCCCATGTAGAAAATGTAGTCCATCTTGTTCCTCTTGGACTGCCCTCTGTTATCTGGCGCATCCACCAGTCCATGACTGTTAAAAATAGAGTGGTTGATAAGGGGCATCCGTGTCGTACTCCTGTCTTCACCTCGAAGGTTAGGTTGCTCTGCCCAACGCTACACGTAATGTTGGCATAGAGGCTTTTTATGATTGACACTATGCAGCTTGGAATTCCATAAGCCCTCAGTATTTTCCATAAACTGTCCCTATGTATGCTATCAAAAGCCTTTTCAAAAACAACGAAATTAATGTACAGCTGTCTTTGCCATTCTGAGCACTGCTCTATAATGTTCATGAGGGTAAATATATGATCTACACATCTTCTGTTCTTTCTAAATCCTGCTTGTTCTTTCCTCAGTTTGTGGTCTACTGCTTTTGAAATTTTCTGTATAATTATCCTGCCTAGTATTTTGCTGGGAACTGAGAGAAGAGTGATTCCTCTCCAATTATTGCAGTCTGCAAGATCTCCCTTCTTGGGCAATTTGATAATTATTCCTTTGTTCCACTCCGTTGGTGTTGTCCCTGTTTTCCAGACTTGTGCAAATAGTGGTTCTAATAGTTCTGCTGCTAGCTCAGGGTCTGGCTTAAATTTAAGTTATCATGGCCAGGAGCTGTTCCATTCTTTAACCCTTTGATTGCTGTGATGATTTCTTCTTTTCGTAGAATGTCTGTATTAACATCTAGATCATTTTCAGCCTCAGGAACATTCAATTGTGTCTCTGGTGGTTCCTTGTTCAGAGTTTCTCTGCGGAAAACGAGGTGCAAGCAATATTAAATAAGTAAGAGATAAGCAAGGAAATCTCATCACGACAGCAGAAGGACAGGAAACAAGATGGGCAGAGCTCCAGTTTACCCAGCTGTAAAAATATGTGCATGACTCTTCTCTAGAATCAGGGAAGGGAAAAGCAGAGAGGAAGGAAACTGGTCGTCCACCTCATAAACTGCGACTTAGTAAAAGTCAAGTCTCTAACACCATGTCCCTACGGCAGTAAATGCTATATGACTTTCGCAGTTTGTCCCCCTGAGTACAGGAATGAGTGTTTTTTTTACAAAGGTAGCAACCTTCGCTCATGATTACTCGTGGCAGAGATATTAATAGAAGGATTCTTCTCTTCTTCTTCTTCCGTCCTTAGCCACCGACCGTCTAAGCAGTCAGTGGCCATTACGCCTAGTGGCGTCTTAGGGCAACAGCAGATAGGTTTTCTTTGCCATTGTTTCCCATCACGCCTATTGGCGTCTTTAGGGCAACGACAAATCAATCCATCTGCTGTTGTTTCCGTAATCGAAGTGACTGGCAAACGGGTGATCAGACCGTTGGTTAATAGAAGGATGGTGCTTCTATTTGAGGGAGTCTCACAGGGATTTTTAGAATGGCAAGTAGGAAAAAAAACTGAGTCATCTAAGTTTGTTATAAACTTTGTATTCTCCGCTCACATCTGTGAGTAAATATATGTTTTACTCGTATTAAATGAGCCCCCAGCTGAAGGGAATTCAGCAATCTATTAATTCAATAGCTATGTGTGTACACACACACACACACACACACATATATATATATATATATATATATATATATATATATATATATATATATATATATATATATATATATATATGTGTGTATTTTTTTTGTGATATAAATATATGTGTGTGTGTGTGTGTATTTTGTTTATGAGTTATACGGAAGCAGACATCAATTCACTCAATTCATTGATAGAAACCAACTATGGATTTATATTTACGTAAATAACAAGAGATTTATTTATGAAATATTTGATTAACAGTGTTAAAATAAATAAAATTAATTTGTCAAGAAAAGTGCATGGGTTGTAAATCTTTCTTGGAAAATACTACTTTGGTGGAGTTTTAACAAAGATAGTTCATAAACTTAACTGACAATGTGGTGACAGTGAGTTCTAGTTCAGTCGCTGAGGGTTCCAGTGAAGTTTTGACTGTTCCTTCTGAACTCCATCGAGTGGCGTAGTAGCAGCACGTTCCTTGTATTGCAGGAGTAACCGCCTCAAATGTTGCCTTTTCGAGTGTCCTCTAGACCTGTCTGTTATGGATGGTGTCCAGCATCAAATTCCATAACCAATACCAGAAACTGAGAGGAAAACAATACCTCTGTTAAGTATTAAGTCTTCTGTTGTAAGCATCAGGCGACCTTCGCTTTACCTCACCGTTTCATCTGTCTCTGAATGTTTCTGATGTACCTGAGAATGAATTGTCAGGCCATATAGACAGATGGTAGAGCATCTGGAGAACATAAGCAGAAAAATACATTTTTTTAAGATTCTATGTATATATATATATATATATATATATATATATATATATATATATATATATATATATATATATATATATATATATATATATATATATATATATACATGAAACAAATTTGAAATAAAATTGTTGACATAACAATATATACATATACCATGTTGTCATCATCATCCGCCTTCTGCTCCCTATGACTTCTGGGGCTACATCTGCAATTGGTTTTTTGTGAGGATACCCGCACGAAGCAGTGACCAGTTCTTGCTGTGGTGGTTTATATGTTATTTTATATAATGAAGTTGCCAGTCACAAATGCAACTGTACATCAATAAACAGTTCATACATTTAAAATTCAAATATAAATTAAGAAAAAGTGCATGTTACACCTGTCACGAGGGGCGAATGAGTTTGAATTTCGACTTTCTATATCCATTGTCGAATAGTTTGCGATAACTTCACAAGTCACGGGAAAGCACCCAATTTTGCAACAGAGTGTGTACACAACAATGAGACAGTAGTACAAAAGACCAACCAGGAACAATTAGCAGGAGTCGTATTATTTTGCTTAGTAACAGAGCATAAAGGAAGGATAGAGACGGATCGGCGAGAAGAAAGTAGAGGGAATATTTTACTGGTCGCTTCACACGGGACAGCGATTGTAATATTGGATTAATGGAGATCGATAGTCTGAACGAAGATAAATATGCAAGAGGACATATTTTAAGATGAGAAACACTTCACAAGACATCAGAAGACTACAGAAGGGAGAACACCGATATAGCCGGAAGCCATATTTTCATCATATAAACCAGGAAGATTCGTCTTTCGGCATTGCTAGAAGATCAGTCCGCCAGCCCTACTTGAGTTACCGTTTAGTTTCTCACAGTGTGAGTTCTGGCGTGCCTGGAATAGCATTAGTGTTCAGTGAATTCTTTATACGGAACCAAGTTGTAAAGACCAGATCAAGAAGCTTTAAGATCGCCTTATTACCCTGGCTGGCATTGTGGGAAGAGCTATAAAGAGTAGGGCCAAGTAGATATACCACTACGACACGTATCTCGATAATGCCGAAATGCATAGCCAATACCGCGATATCTAACGCAGCATAGATTGCACGTCGCATACACCGAGTACATACAGATATCAAAGGCATCAACCTACAGAAGTAAACGGAAGTTGGGGACCGAAGTTGCCATGTGCAAACGGAGAGTTCTTACAAACAACCACCCACACAAAATATAGATCAGAAGTTACCAAGTAACAGAAGATTCTTACAAGAAGCTACCCACGGAAAATATAGATCAGACGTTACCAAGTGACGGACGATTCTACAGCCAGCGCAAACGCTCAATATGGAAAACAAGTTGCCATTTTATGGAAGCATGTCAGTAAAGAGCAGCCCTCGCAAATTATTGAGAACCTAATATCCCAGGGGTAATGGACAGATTCTCCAAGTAAACCTGCCGCGCCAACACGTAAATATATATATAGAATTCATTCATCATCATCATCATCATCATCACCTAGTATATAACTAAGATTATCTTGCGTATTTTATGTATTACCACCTTCTTTTCCAGGCATAGTTATATTTAGTTGTCATTGTATCTGTATTATTTTATTTGGATGTTGTGCTACATATAAGTAATTCAATAAATGTTGTAATAGTGTTTGCGTTACCAACACACGTTACTTACATACATAGAGTAGGAAAGATAGTGTGTGAGAGAGACATACAGTTCTTGCTTTTTTACTCGTCTGTTCACTCAGATTGACGGGAGGGTTGGGGCTAACGAGCTATAGGAGAGGACAGATAGATTAGTAGAGGTGATAGTGTCATGGGATTCTGAATCACTGAGTCTGTATCCTGGGAACTTATCCCACTTTCTCAAATTCGCCTTCCTCTGTCTCTACAGTCTATCTTTACCCGGTTGCCAGGCAAGTCCGAGCCATTGATAAATCCTGTGCAACCAAGATCAACTCTCCCTGGTTAATCCTTGGGTTAACCTTGTGACATTAAATGGGGGATATGTCCGAGATAGAACTTTGGTATTTCCCTAGACAAGACATGAAAAAATTCTTTTATCTAGTTTTGAAAAACCTATACACTGTCTGACTATCATCTATATTTCTATACTATTCCTTATACTACTTCTGTAGAGAGAAAGAACACAAATTAGAATATTAGATCATTAGATAAGATAATCATATTATATTAAATAAGATATAGACATAGGTTAGAACATTGTATTTTATAAACCAGGAGTTTTACTCGTTTTTCTGAACCCCCAACTGTTTTAAATCAGTAAAATATTACTTTAATAGCTTTGTTATAAGTATTTAAAATGACTGAGACATATGGGTGCAATTCACTCAAAATCACTAAATCAACTTTAAATTTGTGTATATACAGGTAACAAAATTTAATAGCCAAATATCATTAACAATGTAAAATAAATAAGAGTGGGGTGAATAGATAGAGTTGTCGTGGTTGATTTAAGGTTTTAGAGTATTTGTTGAGTCAGACAATTTTTGTGAAATCGACAATGAGAGTGAACTGACAGAATTATAGACAACACACATATAATGTGTAAAATAGGGTGAACTTGAGACAAACCTGGAAGAGGATTCATTAAAGCTATCTCTCCTAATCTTTCCGCTTCTGTGGAACCAAATTCATTAACTCCAGTTAGGGTCTTTATATATATATATATATCATCCTACAGGTGATGAATTACACTATAAATCCACTGTAGGCACCATCCATGCACTGTTGGTCACACACTAGCAACAAGATACGCTGTAGATTACCCTGTCTATATTCGACTGACCGCTAATACGTGCGGGGGTTTTGAATGACCAGAAACACACAAGACGAGGTCAATTTATGACAAACGGTCCACTGCGCTATTATCCAGCGCGTGAAATAGGCCTGCGTACTTGATTGTTTAAATCCGGTTTGGCTGGTTTGAACTTTATTTGTGACTGAGCGCTCAGTTTAAGCACACAGTCTGGTGCTTTCAATTCTGCCGAAGACGCTGTGCTGATCGATATGCTGGAAGCCACTATGCTCTGACTTGTGATCAAGAGGTGAGTAGGAAACCACTACTGCCAGATACGATTTCAGATTTGCTATGGCTCGTTATCCACTGCGTGAGCTCATTTCTCATTAGAGGGATGGGCGTCGATAAAGGGTTGTACTTCAGGTATAGATGACAACTCGTGGTGTTAATTGCTTTCAGGAACCGTGAGATCGAGAAGAATGTTACGTTCTTCGCCTGACTGGAATCCTGTGGTAGCAGTGGAGTACCCTGGAATTGGGAGACCAAAACAAACAACCTTTACATCAAGCAAACAATAAACTTACAATAACGTTATAATAAACAGTTATGCCCCACTATGGGATTTATAATTATTGTTATCATTGCTAGGATAGTCTCGGGCTGTCTTTATCCATATGAGTCGCCCTCCTGTTACTTCCACTCTATCAATTATCAGCATGCGCTCGCATAGGCTAATATATCTTGTAAATACATGTACCTGTCAGCAAATGCCCTGACAGCAAACTCTACTCCAAGTCCTCTTCCAACTCAACATAAGGGATATCTAACCCTGTAGTTCCAGCTGAGTGGATATGCGATTCATCTTACAACATTAAGTGAATTTACAGAAAATACAAGCACTAGACATTATATAATAAATGGTATGCGCCCCTTGGGGTCGATACACAAAAAGGGAAAAGTAATAACCTCCCAAAAATTGAAAAAATGCAATGTTATTGCAATAATAATGCGTTGTGACTTAAACATAAGATATAATTGTATCTCTGGCTGGTGGCTACTTTCTGGGTTGCCGTGAAAGTTCTAAACTGGTGTCTAACTACACAAGTCGGCATATAATAATCTCACACTCAACCACAAGTTTCTCTCAGAAAGAAATAAGTGCCTACCTCTTATATTTCAAGTGTTATAGCGCACGCACATCACTATTTAAGTTTAAGTGAATAACTTACACCACTGACATTTCCTTAAAGTAATGACAGCTTTTTAGCTTACTCCTTAAACCCATGGTAAGCACTGAATGGACTATGAAGTTCTTCGCCTAGTAAGTATCTGTTAGCGTAAATTTACCATTAACCCATTGTAAACAACAACAATAGGAGACACCTAACAGCTTAAGCACCAGTTAACTAAGGCTAATATTACTGAATTAATTACCGGGGAGAAATCACCTAAAATAATTCAAGTCACACTACTATCAGTTATATATATTAAAGCTAACATGAATTATATTACAAAAAATATCAACTTACCCCGAGATGACGAGAATAGGCAACACAATCTAGTTTTGTGCCCACAGCTGCCTGTGTCTCATTTGGTCATCTACGGGCAAGACAAATTTACGAGTGTGCTTGACTGAGTAAAACTAGCTAGATTTATAGTCTACAAGAGACGCTAACCCCGGCCACCTGGCATCGCATGTTTCCACAGATGTTCGGCGTATAACGTAATCATGAGTAAGATAATGCTATTCTAGAGTCTACATCAGAAGACAACAAACACGAGAAAGTTCCCTAGATAAGACATAATATTACTCTAGAGCTAACTGCAACGATCAAGGACCACAACAAAAATCTCAGAACGAACGTGAGTTTGTCTCCCCTGAATCGGAGATAAAAGCGGGTACCCAGATCTCAAAGTGTTGCCTCGCGCCTTTGCTCCCGCTACCACTTTAGTAGGACAGGGGTTCGCGTCTTCAAAGAAACTAATTCTCGCTCGTGATCAAACGCTGTTACGAGCAAGAAGCGTTCCCCTAGTCAAACAAACACCAGGTGCAGCTTAGGTAATATTATCGTAAGCTGACCACTACTTACCAAGTGATGAATTTATAATGAAGGCCAGAACAAAATCAAACCGCATGGGGTGGGTCTGAGAGGGGAATAATAGGCTACGTAGGTAAAATCAGAAGGAAAAAACCGAAAGTGCAAAAAGTCGAGGAAACCAGAAACATTAAAAGAGTAAGAAAAATGGGACGTGTTGGGAAAATAAAATTATCAGTCAATCCGTGACAAGAGTCTTTAAAATGTCATCACTGGGGATGATCTGGATAGTGTGTTTTCTCTTTCGAATTTTCTTAATAAAAAGAGTTCACTTGGCAGTTTTAATTGGGCACTTAGCTGCCAGTAAAATGTCGGCTGGTTTCTGCTCCAGTCGATGTTGGTTCTTTGCAGGTTGTAGATTGGTTCACTGTCGTCACTGGTCAAGTCTGGTGGCCTCAACACGTCCCTTGTAGTATCGTGGGGTAATTGCGAAGATGGTCCAGCGTCTGTTAAGACCCGAATGCTGTTGGTGTCTAGCTTTCACTGAAGGCCACTTATACCACACATTTGCTCCACAGATAGCGCCACGAATTGGCACCACTGACTAGTATAATGAAATAAGAGAGAAACAATTACCCTCCTGAGTACTGGGTTTCCTGACACATCAGGTGTCTGCTCTTTTCATTCCATCATCCCATCTGCCTCAGAATTTTACCTTCTCTGAGCATTAATGTTAATCCCAGTGAACGGAAAACATCCATAACATTTATATTGAACATGTTTACATTTACATATGCACTGGTTAAAAAGGTTAATATAATAAGTATGTAAATCACTTTTGTTATTATCAACTCCCTGCTCCATAAGAAACTTGGAACTACCTCTGCTTGTGGTTCTCTATGAGAAACCCGCATAAAGCAGTCACCAGCTCTTGCAGTGGTGGTTCATGAAACCATCATTCTATATGCTGAGGTTGCCAGCCTCGTATGACTTGGACATCCGATGGCAATTTTCACATGTTAATAATGCAAAATATAGAATTATAAAATGTACAACTCACCCCAAATACGTTGGGAAGATACAGACTCTTGGCACAGAGGAAAAGTTAAGGCAACTTGATTAAGATGCCTCTTACACTTGGTCTGAGATGTTACTTTACAATAGACTCCCACTATGACTTAGTGTTCAGGTTACTAGGATTCCGGGCTTTCCGTATTAATAAAGGTAGAGTTGTCGTTGTGTAAATCCACAAGATGCTCAAACACGTTGTCCGGTCCTTTAAAGTTGAACCCTAATCCTATTCCTTATTCTGGCTTGTCTTGCTGTCTTCTTGACGAGCTGAATTTTACAGTGCAGTATAATCAACAGACGCTAGATTATAAGGCCCACGCATCCAGATTGCTACTATATGACAAGGCTCCAATCAGAAACGTTGTATTTGAACATCTCAAATGCTAAACCAATAGCATGCAATTTGCGAATATTTTGGTGGGGTCTATTCCCACTACCTCTCACGGAAAGTTCATGGGTGACACTCGCAAAAAAATGTTTTGTTTACAAGTCACCTCTCCATATAAGGTATGTCAACTTCCGTCTATTATCGATCATGTTTACTCTCATGACTTCATAATCTATCACAGGTAATCTCTTTCAAGATGGATAGTTATCCTCCGACAAGTCTGTCTGGAAATGATTATGACATTTACCCGGTCTAGCCAACAATCAAGAAACTGGTCAGACAAAATTATTATCAGTGATAAGATAATCGACTGTGCTCATCCCAATGTTGTTTACTTCTTACTTGGGCACGCCCATGAAACTGTCTGGTAGGAAATGTGTTACACATTAATAAACCACACTTTTATTTACTGATCCCAAGTATGGGTTCAAACGAAAGTGATTGATTACCCTAATCAGCAAAAGATGGTCGCTGAAGTCCCGACATGACAAGAATTGAGGGAAGGGAGTGTAAACAATGAATCGAAAATACCAGAGGTGGGTAAAAAGAGAGTGAAGAGCACAGAATGAATTATAGGATGGCACAGGTAAATGTGACGTTCGAGGTTATTTTGTCACACCAGCTCATATTTACGCAAGTAGGCAACGTGCAACTTCTGTAAGCTCTTATTGTTAAATCTTTAGTGGAAATAACACATACCGGACTATCTGAAACATTCACTTAGTCGTTTCAA
>JAMPIV010005595.1:0-15000 GCA_024509875.1 Oreohelix idahoensis | reverse complement strand
CTATCTATCTATCTATCTATCTATCTATCTATCTATCTATTTATCTATCGTTTTTGTTGTTTTTCACTGTGGGTGCTAGTGTACTTACTTTTAGTTCCATTTGTTATGGTGTGCATTGGGCAACAGAATTCAGGACAGTAAGTTTAGGCACAACAAATCTTCATAACCGTCTCAGGTTGGCAGTATGGCTAAAAATCAGGAGTGAAGAGCCAGTTTTGTAACTGCGAACGAAGCGGAGCGGGTTCAATTCCTAGTGCCGGCGGTAAAACATCTGGAGGATACCGATGTTGCGTTTTGACTTAGGTGTCTTTCCCCAGAGCGTCAAGAAGATAAGGGGCAGAAAGGCGGCGAGGGAAGTGGTACTTCTGATGATCAGATTTCTTCCTGTTGAAATT
Source organism: Oreohelix idahoensis (assembly GCA_024509875.1). Lineage (NCBI taxonomy): Eukaryota > Metazoa > Mollusca > Gastropoda > Stylommatophora > Oreohelicidae > Oreohelix > Oreohelix idahoensis. The sequence continues at coordinate 14,605 of JAMPIV010005595.1, read as the reverse complement.
ATATATAGAGAGTTTCATATTACTTTATGATAAAACTATGTTGCATAGAATGTGTTAATGTGCATCTGTTAATATTGCATCTTTTAAACTTACATACTGTCGCGAGAGACGAATGAGTTTGTATTTCGTTTCTATACCCATTGTGTGCATACCAGACAGTCGTGGGAAACCCACTAATTTTACAAGAAATGTTTACAGAACACTGAGACAACACGCAACATCATTCACCTGAAATGTTTTCACAACACGCGGACATTGCACCAACAGACTATCGGAATAATTGATACTAAGTTGCGGATATGTTTACACCGGGCCAGTGTTAACCAAGTATTGTTGTGACTAAGGGAGACTTAAAGTCTGCACAAGGACAACATGAAAGCAGTATGAATACGAAATTATAACGAGAAGAACAACACTGTACGTGCCCCAAAGGACGCACACAGACAGTTTGTCTGGGAGAGGAACAACAAGGAAACGATAATAGAAAAATATTACAGGAAATGTACCTAGGAATGAGGACTGAATTCTGACGAAAGGAAAACAAACGAATTTTCACATGACCCAAGAAGCGACCGGAAAAATAGCCCTAGGCGATTTAGACAGTATATACTGAACGAAATCTATCGTTCGGGCAATGGTATGAAAAATCATTCCGCCCGCATATACTGGTTCCATATTTCACGAGGAAGATACAGGCCAAGTGTCAGTGAAATTCATGATATGGACATCAAGGTTAGTGTAATATAGATTTGTACCTTATATCATTATATCTTAACCTCAGTCAGATTATATATACATATTTCCCATATATATTTATTTATATATAACACTGTAAATACCAGTCACGTTTATTATAATATTATATCGCATACTCATAAGTACAGATTGCAATAAACACCATGCAAAGAATTATTATACTTATAAGATCGCACAGTTTCATTAATTAATATAATGAAGTAAATACAAGACACGTTTATTTTGTCTCTTACATTCCCTGTTAACCGTACAGTAAACACCGCACAGTCATTCATTATAAGGATAAGATTTCACAGACACAAACACACCGCATGCGGAGCATAGGTTACGGGGTATTTATACGGGATTATCCTTTTATCCATCGCAGTGGTAGAGACCGGGGACCTTTGAGATACCTCAGCCTTTGTCTATACGTTGCGGCGTTAATTACGGGACAAGCTAAAAAGTAGGGCCGACCAGAGATACTGCGACGACACGCATCTCACATGTAATTAACGGCACCCACTTTACCCATTCTCCACGGGGGTTTTTGAGAAAGGAATTCGCCAGACGGTGAAGGGTCTTTCCATCATCCGCAGCCACCCACGCAGAACAGGGTGCAAACAAAACCAAGGCAGGATTGTTGCATTACTAAAGAACTGTCCACATTACTTTAATTACCGGAAGGGGCAAGAGCCGACAGACGAATTTGTAAACCAGCGCCTACGCAAATTATTGAGATACAAAATTACTTGTAGTAATGGACAGATTCTCCCAGTGAAATATATGCGCCAACAAATACCAAGATATAACCTGCTTCCACCATCATCACCACCCGAGACCAATATCTTCACCCACACACAGGGAACATCTGCATATCAGGGACGGAAAGTCTCCACCGCATAACAATTGTTTAAACAACAACATAGGAACACGCCAGCTCAGACACGCGGCGCAATTGTCAACACTCGCTTTGTGAGCGACAAAAGGAACAGGCCATTCGACACCTGACGACGAAATCCAGTGGACCGTCCCAGTGTTATTGAATGCAGAGACTAAGACTTGCCCGTGTATACAAATTCCCAGAGTTTTATTGACAGTCATTCCGAGCCCCGAATCAAGATATCCTTTTTTGTTGGGTTTAAGATTAGGTTAATTCATCATCATCATCACATCGTGTAGACTTTAAGTTTAGTGAGTGTATTTTTTGCCTAACTATTATCTTCTTTTCCAGGCCATAGTTATAGTGTTAGTTTTATTACATTTGTAGTATTGTTGTAACTAAATTTTGTTATATTTCAGTTATTTTAATATAAAACGTTGTATAGTTGTGGTTTACATTACCACACACACGTTATTACATATATAGAGAAGGAACGAAAGTGTGCGAAAGAGACATACTGTTCTTCTTCTCTTTCTCTTCTGTTCACAACAGTGTAATTAGGGAGTTGAGGGGGCTCGTTAGTATTTGTAATAAGATAGAGAGGGAAGATAGAGTGGTAGGTAGGTATATGTCACGAGTGATCCAGAATCACTGGGGCTATATGCTTGGGAACTAACATAAATATCCGCAAAGTCTTATATTCACCTTTCTTACACTCCTGCTGCTCATCTTCAACCGGGTGCCAGGCGAATCTGAGCCATTGACAAAGCCCACAGCACCACAGACAGAATAACTCTCTTTGGTTACGCACAGGCTCACAGGGGTAACGTTTGTGACATAATTATTACATAATTGGGGGCTCGTCCGGGATATACCTTGGGACTTGCCCTAGACTAAACATTAAATTAATTCTTTTTTTAGCAAATTTTGTATAAACCTATTCACTGGTCTTCTATACTGTTCCTTATTCTACTTAGGTAGAGGGAAAGAACACAGAATAGAGTATTAGATAAATAGATATTCATATTAGATATTAAGATTAGATTAGGATTATATTCATAGTATATTAAGTAAAGACATTGACATATGTTAGCAGATTACACCGTATTAATTTTGTTTTATATGCACTTTATTATCTGCATCTAGTTACTCCTATATTGATTTGTTGTCGCATTCATCATTATAAATTTACCCATGGATTTTTTGGTACATGTAGTATAGTACCAACGTGGGGCTTTTAACAAAAAGGCATTGTTGAAGTCGAAAAAAGCATCGAAACGAGCGAAACCGACATGTTGTATAGTTCTTTTGTTCACAATGTGAACAATAGCGCTAAGCCACCGAGACGATACATTTTTGGCAGTGTTTTTCTTGGTAGGCAGACTGTTTAGGAGTCAGAACTTTTTATGGTCAGGTGGGAGCTGTTTAATATATTGTCATTTATCTGCACGGGTGCCTAAAGGTTATAGGGAACAGTATTCAGGAAATTTGGTTGTTGTTTTCTCCGCTTGGGGCAAAGTCCACGATTTTTATTTTTCGCGCGTCTCTAAATTGCTCCTTTACATAATTTTGAGTTGCGACAGGCAGATTGAAATTCTAGCTATGACCATGCAGATTGGTTGCAAATGCGCGCAGCGCTTATCCAGGAAGCAAACTAGTTTTAAAACTAGAAAAAGGAGAACTTATAGAATATGTGGAAAAAATGTTAACTGCAGAGAAGAGAGAAAAGATAAAATCTGCAAGAGCAAGAGATGAAAAGATAAAATTGACAGAGCAAGTGAGAAAGGAAAAAACTGGCAGCAGAAGTAGAGCTAAACAAGATTGAGATTAGCATGCGGAGAAGGAGGAGAGAGAAGCCAGGAAATTAGAAGCTTGAGAGAGAGAGAGAAGCCAAGAAATTAGAAGCTGAGAGAGAGAGAGAGGCCGAGTATAGGAGATTCAAGGCAGAGGTAGTGAGAAATACGGAAGAGAGCGAGCACGCGCTTCGGATGAAGAGGTTGTGTGGAGAATGTGAGAAACCCAAAAGACTGGAACCGGAAATATGTATGTCGTCCCATGAAGAGACAGATGAGCTAACATATCGCCTAGAAGACACACCGTATCTTCGCATTGCATTAACTTGAATATTGCAAAGAAAGAAATCCGCAGGAAAAACTGATTATGAGAAGGGCCTCAGTTGGGCGGTTATCAGGGGAAGAAAAGACCACCTTTCCTGTGCAATCCACATAGAAAGGAGAAACTCAAACAACAAATCCTTTTCTCAGAACAGGAGGCAAGGGGATAAAATGGTGGCCGGTATTGTCGCAGGAAAAATAATCACTAACCGGCGAGTGCCAAACAGCGCCTCCTTCTCCATCGCATGGCGTGTTAGTATATAGAAACCCGAACAATGAAGGACAAAGAGTCCCGGAGAAAAGAGTAGGGAATAAGGGGAAAAATAACAACCCGGCGGTAGTTAATTTCAATGGTATTCCAGACACGCTGCAGATGATAACGGAAAGTTATTAAAAGGCACCAGAGAACCCACTCTAATTGCGAGCGGTACCTTCGATGGATCTTGCAAGGGGACTTCGAATAAAAACAATTTCAACCTGGCATCTACAGGGAGATGAAAACAGGCACTTCGTCTCCTGACATCAGGAGAACAATTATTACTCTTACTCCACAGGCCTTTCTACGTGGAAAGAATAAGCGACCGGGGACAGGAAACGGGCATTCGCTATTATTCCACGGAAATAGGGGGACAGTTGCCCGCCATCGACTAAGTCTGCCTTTACCCAGGACGAGGAAAAGTCAGATCTACCACTTTTAAAACTTACGGAGAGGAAATATGTGCCTTTAGAAGGTATAAGACAACACATACGATTATCGGGAAGGGTGGACGACGGAGACACGGAGGGAGGACACCCTCGACTCTCTTCAAAAGGAGGTAAGTCAGAAGAGGATCACGAGGAGAGAAACAGTGTGGTAGAGCCGGCGGGGATACAGCAGCTTAAACACCCACGGGACTCCGATTCGCTATATGTAGGCGAGACATAAACTAAGCGGGGATTAGACAGTAAGGAAAGGACACCAGGCGACACAAAATAGGAAACAGCTTGGTGTACGCGCTTTATGCATAGGCACAGCGTCCGACGCGCGAAAGTTACAAACACACTGTACCCGATTACAAAAGGGGGACAGATGGGTTGCAGGTATCTTGATTTATGACCATTTCCACCGGGGCAAGATACACAAGATACGTAATAAGGACAAACAATTTGGGCACAACTTTGATCGTCGGCGGATTCAAAGATTGTTTAGCAGAGGAAAGAAGTGGAGTGGAGAAAACACTTTTTTATTTCAAGAGATCGAAGAAAGAAACAAAGAGATTTGAGGTCAGTAAGAATGGACCCCACTCAAGGAGAAAGAAGAGGTTTAATCCTGGCAAAGAAGGTTACCAGGATGACAAGGCAAATGGGTGGAGAGAGAAAAGCGATCTTCCAGCGACGGCAGCTAGCGCCCGGATTCCCTCGGAAAGCAAACGTTGTCAATAGAGAAAGAGCGGAACGAGGTATTTCACGATTACAGGATGGAATTCGATTCGAAAATCAGTTCAAGACTGGTTATAGACCAGAACAATTGACTGATGGAACTGTGGAAATTCAGGTCACAGGTAACGGCGATCCTCCAATGATGGCGGCTATAGCCTCGGGACTCCCATTGAAGGCGGGGGGGGGTACCAGATATGTCAAGGGCAGAACTACGAACGGCAGTTTTAAATGATCATAATATGAAGTCATTTTAGGACTAACAAATATGTGAGTTTAGGAGACATTTCGTCAATCAAAGAGTCAACAGCTGCAGTGCAGACAAGTGACCAAGCGAAGAGGAAGAGACAAAGAGACGATGGTTGACTTCCATCCGGCAAGTGCAGAGGACAAGGCTTCAAAACAACGACGAAAGCGTTAGAAACCTATGTTTATAAGAAGAGACCTGAAGGTGCGACACCATCCATTCGCACAAAACCAGGAGACTGCTTTTACAACAGCAAGGGGACAACTCCTTAGGAAATTAGGGAAGGAAAGCGCGGAATATGATGTTCTTAAGGACTGGTTGTAACCAGCACGATATAGATTTTATTTATATCTTAGGTATGGGTCTCACATGCTAGTGAATCTAGTGGTCTAGGTTCAGACAATACATTTCACTACGGCAAAGAATCACCCACCATTATTATTGGCAAGGGAATCGCATGGGACATGGATCAATTTTATCAGATCAGGTCTCCGGAATGCAGAGAGGGGCATCAAATCATGGGAAAAGTGAGGAAAGCACTGTTAAGGGAAACAGACTACGTATTGAAGAAGAGGAGGCTTCAACATGACGGATGAATATAATTACGACTGGTCCATAGTGTGAGCTAGAGATAGCACTATGTGTTACTGTTTATTAAGCATAGCAAACAGAACAAGTTACAGATGGATGGCACGGGCCATACACAGTTGTCGAGAAGGCATTCTCGAACCAATTATATAGATTCCCAATGGAGAATCAGCTCAGGGGGGGGGGAAATATACAATATAATTCTGCTAAAGCGCTGATACTTAGCAAGACACATAACTGGAAGCGGCCAACTTCCAGGACACGAGCAGCCACAAAGCATTTGAAATAAAGGAAATCCGAACTCAGGCACTTGCCGTCCCCTCTCATGCGGCTAGACAGTCATTCTGCAGGTGTGCAGAAAATCACAACCCACTCTACGAACGTAGTCGAGCAGGGGCGACAACTCTTGACTACGGTCACGATATTGAAACAGGAAAGGGAGCAGCTCTTTGTATAGCTGATGCAGGAGAAGCAAACTGAGGAAGATTTGCGAGAAGAATGGGGGGGGGATTTGAACGGAGGAGAAAAGGGTTGAAAGGGTGAAAGAAGGGTTGATCCAGCGAAGAGAAGGAGACGTACCAATGATAGTGAGAAAGATACTAATAGGGGGCAATAAGGGAAAAGGAGAAAATACCCCCTAATTAAACGCAATAGTTCTCCCCTATGCTCTCACGCCGAACTTGTTGGGAGAGAGCTATGTCGCGAGAGACGAATGAGTTTGTATTTCGTTTCTATACCCCTATTGTGTGCATACACAGACACAAGTCTGTGGGAAAAGCCACTGAATTTTAGAAGAAATGTTTTACAGAACACTGAGACAACACGCAACATCATTTCACCTGAAATGTTTTCACAACACGCGGACATTTGCACCAACAGACTATCGGAATAATTGATACTAAGTTTGCGGCGATATGTGGTTACACCGGAGGCTAGTGTTAACCCAAGTATTGTTGTGACTAAAAGGGAGACTTAAAAGTCTGCACAAGGACAACATGAAAGCAGTATGAATACGAAATTATAACGAGAATAACAACACTGTACGTGCCCCAAAGGACGCACACAGACAGTTTGTCTGGGAGTAGGAACAACAAGGAAACCGATAATAGAAAAATATTTACAGGAAATGTACCTAGGAATGAGGACTGAATTCTGACGAAAGGAAAACAAACGAATTTTCACATGACCCAAGAAGCGACCGGAAAAATAGCCCTAGGCGATTTAGACAGTATATACTGTACTGAACGAAATCTATCGTTCGGGCAATGGTATGAAAAAATCATTCCGCCTCCCGCATATAATACTGGTTCCATATTTCACGAGGAAGATTCAGGCCAAGTGTCAGTGAAATTCATTATATGGACATCAAGGTTAGTGTAATATAGATTTGTACCTTATATCATTATATCTTACACCTCAGTCTAGATTATAAATATACATTTTTCCCATTATATATAAATAAATATAAAACACTGTAAATAACCAGTCACGTTTTTATAATATTATATCGCATACTCATATGTACAGATTGGACAATAAACACCATGCAAAGAATTATTATACTTATAAGATCGCACAGTTTCATTAATTATAATGAAGTAAATACAAGACAACGTTTATTTTGTCTCCTTACATTACCTGTTAACCGTACAGTAAACACCGCACAGTCATTAATTCCATTATAAGGCGATAAAGATTTCACAGACACAAACACAAACACCGCATGCGGAGCATAGGTTTTTACGGGGTAGTATTTATACGGGATTATCCTTTTATCCATCGCAGTGGTTAGAGACCGGGGGACCTTTGAGATTACCTCAGCCTTTGTCTACTTACGTTGCAGGGCGCGTTAATTTACGGGACATAGCTAAAAAGCTAAGGGGTAGGGCCGGACCAAAGAGATACTGCGACGACACGCAATCTCAACATGTAATTAACGGCCGACCCACTTTTTACCCATTCTCCACGGGGGATTTTTGAGAAAAGGAATTCGCCAGACGGTGAAGGGTCTTTCCATTCATCCGCAGAGCCACCCACGCGCAGAACAGGGTGCAGACAATACCAAGAGAGGATTGTTGCATTAACTAAAGAGCTGTCCACGTTGTACTTTAATTATCGGAAGGGGCAAGAACGAGCCGGACGGCGTGTACGAATTTGTAAAAAAAAAAAAAAAAAAAAAAAAAAACAAAAAAACACCAGCGCCTACGCAATATTATTGAGATACAAAATTACTTGTAGTGAATGGACAGATTCTCCCTCAGTGAAAATATAAGCCCAACAAATTACCAAGATAATAACCTGCTTCCACCATCATCACCACCGAGGGACCAATATCTTCACCGCACCCCAAGGCACATCTGCATATCAGCGGAAGTCTCCTCCGCATAAGCTTGTTTAAACAACAACATAGGAACGCGCGAGCTCAGACACGCGGCGCAATGTCAACACTCGCTTTGTGAGCGACAAAAAGAACAACGGCCATCGGACACCTGGACGAAATCCAGTGGGGACCTGTTCCAGGTGTTATTGAATGCAGGACTAAGACTTGCCCGGTGTATACATAATTCCCAGGAGTTTTATTGACAGTCTTTCCGAGCCCGCGAATTTCAAGATACTACCTTTTTTTTGTTGGGGTTTAAGATTAGGGTTTAATTTACATCATCATTCATCACATCGTGTAGACTTAAGTTTAGTGAGTGTATTTTTTGCCTAACTACTTATCTTCTTTTTCCAGGGACATAATAGTTAGGGTTAGTTATTATTACATTGTATTGTTTGTAACTTAAATGTTGTTATTATTTCAGTATTTAATAAACGCTTGTAGTTTGTGGATTACATTACCCACACACGTTATTACCTATATCGAGAAGGAACGAAAGTGTGCGAAAGAGACATACTGTTCTTCTTCTCTTTCTCTTCTGTTCACTCAGTGTAATAGGGGAGTGGGGGCTCGTTAGTATTATAATATAGAGAGGGAGATAGAGTGGTAGGAGGTATATGTCACGAGATCCAGAATCACTGGGGCTATATGCTGGGAACTCATCCCAAAGTCTTATATTCACCTTCTCCACTCCTGCTGCTCATCTTCAACCGGGTGCCAGGCGAATCTGAGCCATTGACAAAGCCGGCACCACACAGATAACTCTCTTTGGTTACCCTCACAGGGGTAACGTTGTGACACATACAAATAGTCTTTATACATATCAACAGAATTTCCTAATACTTTATGCTAAAACTATGCTGCATAGAATATGTTAATATGTATCTTTTAAACGAACGTACATGACAAAAGACTTTTAAATTGAGCAAACAGTTCAATCTACCTCTTAAAATCGCGTGTCACTTAAAAGACAAAATTTACCCCTACCATTTCGTAACGACGTAGCTAAACGTTATCACAGAATGTCACGGTAACACACATATATCTTCAGCTTAAATTGTATGGAAGACCATTTAACTCTACTTTTGTATAGACATAGCCAAACACCTTCATAAACTTCATCTTAACCTTTAAAACACACACACGTACACACACACTCACACACAAACACATATATTTGTGTTTATATATATATTTGTGTGTATATATCTATACTGTTCAAAAAAAGAAACGCAACATTTTTGGTGTTAATTTTATAAAAGATATTCGCTGATTGGACATCAGTCAACCCATCGACTGTGTCCACCTGGTCATTAACTTCTCGTGGTTACCTGAATTGTACTCACCTCATGATTCATGAGGTCATGAAAGAGGTCAAGGTCAAAACAACATTTTTGACAATAACTCGTGACAGGTTCATGAGAATCCCGTGAAACTTACTGAACACAAAACTCTCTGACCGTATTATTGAATGCCTATAAAAGATTGACGCTCCTCGAATAAATTCAGTTGAAAATTCAATGCGCAAGTATGGCTCATCTCACTACAGAACAACGACTCATCATCATTGGATGTTTACAGACTGGACATTCACAAAGTGTAGTGGCCAGACAATTTAATGTGGTTAGAAGCACCATTAGTCGCCTTTGGAGGCGATTTCAAGAAACTGGCTCAGTGGCAGACCGGCCGTGCAGTGGAAGACCCAGAGTCACAACTCCTGCCGAATACCGCTTTATACGGCAGCGTCACCTCAGGAATCGACTTGCATCTGCGTCCTCCACAGTCCAGTCAATGTCAGCAGCTCGTCGAATTTCAGATAAAACGGTCAGGAGTTATTGTCAAAAATGTTGTTTTGACCTTGACCTCTTTCATGACCTCACGAATCATGAGGTGAGTACAATTCAGGTAACCACGAGAAGTTAATGCCCAGGTGGACACAGTCGATAGGTTGACTGATGTCCAATCAGCGAATATCTTTTATAAAAGTAACACCAAAAATGTTGCGTTTCTTTTTTTGAACAGTATATATAAATAAAAGGCAAAATACAGTTGTTTGATTGCATGTTCTTAATACAAATCCGCACGCCTTATTATTTCTTAATGAATTTTGGCACACAGTCTCTTTAATTACCGCCGGGTAACGCCGTGTAGTTATTTCATAATTTAATATTGTAATTAGGACTTAGATTTTATTTAAAGTTTTTCTTTAAAATGTAACGAAGTCATTTAAATCTCAGGGGCCATAATCAAATAAATAGACATCCAAAGGATATCAAGGGACGTAACACAAATGTAACAGCTATTATTTTATGTTTGTAATTAATAACCAAACGTTTCCATATTTTACAACACAATTGAAAATGTTTGGTTATACACTTCTATTTTAAGGGGAAATAGAAAATAGAAAATAACCCAGTTTTATGCAGCACTTTCTTTTATTTTAACTATGTAATTTTAATGGCACTGATTTTGCAATGCGGTTTAAAATTGCATCGGAGCTGTATCGATACATATATTAAAACCAATTAATGTTCTGTGAGGATCAGATTGTACAACTCAACGGACTAGCTCACGCGTTGGCGTAGCTGGCGAGTCCTTTTTAGGGCTTTATGCTAGCAGATAGATAATGTTGGTCTTTCCAGGACTTAGTGTCTATCAACGATGATCGGGTTAGCAGTCAACAGAGTTGACTTTGTATTTGGATGGTAAATGCGCTCTGATATAACCACATAGGTTGAAAGGAACTCGCCTCGCCAGAAGATGGCAAAAACCGAACCAAAAAAAAAAAAAAAATGTTCTGTGAGGATCAGCATCCATTGTGCGTGTTTAATCTGAATGAAAATCTATTTAAAGTATTATTTATTACAGCATTTTTAAAATACGTCGTCAAACGAATTTAAATTGTAAAACAAATGTTTCAACATATGTAAAATGAAAGTCACTACATAGTCTCTTATTTTTCGGTCCAATTATTTTTATATAATTTTATCGTAAAAATGTTAGTTGTTGCAGAAAACAAAATTATTAAATAGTTTTAATCGTTGAAGGACCGTTTAACTGGAAGTAATTTTGTTGCATGTTGTCAGGTAACATAATTTGGTGTCAACAGCTTTGGGTAACAAAATATGAATAACAATAAGCTGGTGGCTTTTTGTCAAATATGGGTACTCCCGCATTGACAGTCGCCGAATATTCCGCAGCGAATATGTGTATTTTCATACCATTTAGAGTAAGGGTTAGGATTAGGGTTAGGGTTATCCATAAATACACATATTCACTGCGAAATATACGGCGACTGTCATTGTGGGATTACCCAAACATGTATTCAATTCATGTGAATGTATGTTTATTTTGATTGAAAAATCAAATTTATGTATTCATTCGCTTTCACTTATGGTATTTCGGTACCTCAGAATTTGTTTTTAATACGTCGTCGAACGAATTTAAATTGTAAAACAACTGTATCAACATATGTAAAAACAAAACTCACCAGATAGTCTCTTTTTTCGGTGCAATTATTTTTATGTAATTTTATAGTAAAAACTTTAGTTGTTGCAGAAAACAAAATTATTAAATAGTTATAATCGTTGAAGGACCGTTTAAATGGAAGTAATTTTGTCGCCTGTTGCCAGGTAATTTTTATTTTTGCCCCAGGCGGCAAAACCAAAAATATTGTTTATCAAAAAGCACTGGAATAATGTTGCATTAATAAATGTAGAAAATAACGATAATTAACTATGTCACGATGTAGTCAAATATATTAATTGTAACTAATGTAACCGTTACTAAAACAATCCGGGCAACGCCGGGTACTAACAGCTAGTATATATATATATATATATATATATATATATATATATATATATATATATATATATATATATATTAATATATATATATATGTATATATATATGTATATGTATATGTATATATATATGTATATGTATATGTATATATATATGTATATGTATATGTATATATATATATATGTATATATATATGTATATATATATATATGTATATATATATATATATATATATATATATATATATATATGTATATATATATATATATATAAATTTATATAATATATTATATATATATATTATATATATATATATATATATATATATATATATATATATATATATATATATATATATATTCTTCTTCTTCTTCGATCCTTCACCACCGACCGTCAAAGCAGTCAGTGGCCATCACGCCTAGTGGCGTCTTGTAGGGCAACAACAAATTGATTCCACTTTGCACGGTCGGTGGCCATCCTTCGTACAGTGCCCCAACTCTGGTTCATTCTTTGCATCTCAGCCTCCACAGTCCTCCGCCAAGTTGTTTTTGGTCGGACTCTCTTTCGCTTTCCTTCAGGGGTCCAAAGCATAGCTGTTCTTGTGATGGCATCGGGGTCTCTTCTGAGGACATGACCAACCCAGCTCCAGAGTCTGCCAGCTATGATGGTGTGCATGTCCTCTTGCTTGCTACTACGAGTAAGCAGTATCTTGGTTGGTGATGGTATTCGGCCAAAAGATTCGGTGAATTTTTCTTAGGCATGTTTTGTGTGAAAAAGAGGACAATTTTGACATTTCCTTCTCTGTGACTCTCCAGCATTCCGCACCATAGAGAAGCACAGAAAGCACGCAACTCTGGTATAATCTTAATTTTGTGCTTGTGCTGTATTGGGAGGACTTCCAGATGTTATTCAGGCTAAAGAAGGCTGTTCTTGCCTTATTCATTCTGATGTTGATGTCTTTGCCTGCCCCACCGTCTGGTGTTACTATGCTTTCTAGGTATGTGAAGGTATCTGTATATATATATATATATATATATATATATATATATATATATATATATATATATATAAACTGAAGGACAACACCATTTAGCTCTACTTTTATTAACACTTAACATACCTTTAACTTGTGAAAAACATAAATATTATATATAACACAACAACATGCAGCTTACTTTTGAAAAAGCATAGCTGATCACCATCACAAATCTTCACACTAACCACAAAACGTCCTATATATTAAATTGTAAGACACCATTTAACTTTACTTTTGAAAAGATACATAAATAAATAAAGGTATTGGTTTGGTTTTTATGACTATCTTCATTGCACACGGACAACTTCCATCAGTGCTTCGATCTCCTCCATAAAATATAAGTAATTAACAAGCACTCGTTGGACATAAAGGACGACATCAGACAACAGAAAAGAAATATTAGTGATAGGCTTTACTTTTGAAAAGGCATAGCTGATCGTCTTCACAAATCTTCACACATTAACTCACAAAACACATATGTTTTAAATTGTAAGACAACATTTAACTCTACTTTTGAAAAGACATAGCTGAACTTCTTCGCAGAACATCACCTTAACTCATAAAACACACAAATTTATTAAACTGTAACATAACATTTAACTCTATTTTTTTTAGAAACATGGCTTCATCAACATTCGACTCCACTCATAGAATCTGTCCCACTGGAAAGAGTTAATAATAATTGATATCCTTCGCGTGAAGATCAAACAGTCGGATTGAAAGCTCTCAGGTTTCAACCCAAGTGTACCATAAATCACCTGTACCGTCGAGACAAGCAGTAGAAGAAAATAAGTAATATCTGAGATCTTCTTTCTCGCTGATAAGACACGACAGGTCTAGTATTTCAAAATTAAATATCGCTATAAAATAACTGTGTTGAGTTATGCTCAGCGCTATGTCAATAGGGTTGAAAATATCTACGCGGAATTTGAATAAACACTCGTAATAAAAAGGGTTTTCCCAGTTCTGTTCATGATTCATACAGTGTGATCGTAGTTTTCAAATGTGTTTTAGTGTAGGGGGGAAATTTGAGTTGGATTTCGTTGGCTCCAGAAGTCAATTCCCCGACAAGAAGGGGGAAAATATGATCGATTCAATAGTGGCAACGACAGGGGACAAAAGCTTTGTGAAATATTTCCCTGGTGAAAGTCTTGTAAATCAAAATAAACATATTTTTTCTTTCTACCCATCTGTTAGTTTTCTATTAGTTCTGCGTGTTCTTGACCATCTCGGTCTGTTCACGCTCCTGTGATGTTGACTAATTGACGTGGATATTTACATGACACAAATTCCTTTTAATAAGTATATAAACCAATAAAACGGTATGAATTTACTTTTACTGGGCTTATGCCTCCATTCACTATGTATTATGATAGAATCATAGGTTCTTTCTGATATT